>JAODAL010011867.1:0-97960 GCA_025379985.1 Phyllomedusa bahiana | reverse complement strand
CCCCGGGGCCGGAAATACGGAAATTTACAAGGGGGCTGCCACCGATTTTAAGAATGGGGATTGTAATTCCGTCGCAAAATACTTGTCACACTTAGTGGCGCTTATTTGCAACTGATTTCGGAACATATTTATGTCGGAAATCCGACGTGAATCAGTTCTGAAATCAGCCGTGTGAACATTGCCTTAGTGACACTTATTTGCAACTGATTTGTAACTGATTTCGGAACTTATTTACAATCGGAAATCAGTTACAAATCAGTTACAAATAAGGCCTCGTTCACACGGCTTATTTGGCCATGGATTGGCGCCGTACTCCGCGCCGGATTTGCGCTTCAGTACGGCTCCAATCCGTCCCTGTCATTACGGTAATCCGCCGCGGAGGGAGAAAGTGACATGCACATTATTTACGGCGCGTATGCCCCGCCCCGGTCCCGCCCCATATTCAAGCCGTAACTGCGGGCCATATCCGGCCCCCAAATACCGCTTGAATAAGCCGTGTGAACACGGACTAAGTGTCACTAAATTAGCTGTAAATACGTTCTGAACAAAGCCTAAAAACCCAAGTGAAGAATTGATTCATATATAAGGCGCATCGGACTATAAGGCGCACTTTCGATTTCTGAGAAAATCATAGGCTTTTATGTGCGAAAAATACGGTACTTTTTAAATGTATTTTTCTCCTTTTCAAGCAAATTTGCAATACAGACCAGTCCCATTCTGACTAGGCTTTGCAGGGCCTGTATGTTAGATGTCCCCATAAATTACTTTATCTAAAAAAAAAAAAAAAAAATCACCCTTTAATGTATATAAAACAGCATTTAGGAAGTTTGTTAATCCTCTAGGGGTTTTACAGAAATTAAAGCAAAGTGGGGATTGAATTCTAAAAATTTCACTTCTTTAGGCACCCTTTCAGTTTTGAAGACACCCTAAGATGCTAAAACAAAAGATGTTAATAAACACCTCTAAAAAGACCTCATTTGGGAAAAAACACCCCTTAAGGAATATATCCAAGGATGTAGTGAGTACATTGACCCCACAAGTGTTTCACAGATTGTTTTAGCGTTAGGCTGTGAAATTGGAAAATGTTTAATTTTCACAAGGAATCCTGGAAAAAAGCACCTCAAAATTTGTTACGCAATTTCTTTCAAGACATAAAACGGTGGAAGTGCTATGGCCCAGGTGCTGACAGACATCTCTTCAACTGTATGTGACTCCTCTGGGAGCGCATACAGCTGACTTTCTACTTACCGTCGGTGTCCGAGCGCTGCCATGACCCGTGCGCCAGCGGGGATCACTTCAGCTGTATGCGACTCCTGGGAGCGCATACAGCTGAAGATACCCTTGAGGAGCAGAGAGTGAGTGCTACCTGCTCCGCAATAGGACTCTGGAAGGCCGCAAGCTGCCTGTGCGGCCTGATGACATCACACCGCCTGTGCCAGATGGAGCGCATCGGAGCAGTAGGGAAAGGGGAGTACCTGTATTTTTTTTTTTTAAATAACCTGCCTATACGAGACATATACCTGCCTATGGGGTACCTATTTCTGCCTCTACCTGCCTATAACCGCCTATGGGGTGACATATACCTGTCTATACCTGCCTATGGGGGGACATATACCTGCCAATATCTGCCTATGGGGGACATTAACCTGCCTATACCTGCCTATGGGGGACATATACCTGCCTATGGGGGACATATACCTGCCTATGGGGGACATTAAACTGCCTATACCTGCCTATGGGGGACATATACCTGCCTATGGGGGACATTAAACTGCCTATAACCTGCCTATGGGGGACATATACCTGCCTATGGGAGACATTAAACTGCCTATACCTGCCTATATGGGACATTAAACTGCCTATACCTTTCTATGTGGGACATTAAACTGCCTATATGGGACATTAAACTGCCTATGTGGGACATATACCTGCCTATGGGGGACATATACCTGCCTATGGGGGACATTAAACTGCCTATACCTGCCTATGGGGGACATTAAACTGCCTATACCTGCCTATGTAATTTTATCAGTATCCATTTTTATTTTTTAAATTTTCCAGTATCCGCTGCATTTTCCACCCTAGACTTATACTCGAGTCAATAAGTTTTCCAAGTTTTTTGTGGCAAAATTAGGTGCCTCGGCTTATACAGTATATCAATTTTATTTTATTGTTTTATGTTTTACTACTTCTACACAAAAGAAATGCTTTTGTATAAAACTAACTGCACTGCTATGTACTGTTAATCACCGTGTGCGGCGTGGTAATGTCACAGACAACCTGGAAGCCTTTGTTAGACTTCTATGTTGTCATGGCAGCCATCGTCTTTCCTTAACCCCTTACTGCCGGAGCCAGTTTGGACCTCTCTGACAGAGCCCCATTTTTTAAATCTGACATGTGTCACCAGGGCCGCCAACAGAAATTTCAGGGCCCCATACAACTGAAGCACCTGGGCTCCCCCTGTAAACCCCGCCCCCAGCAACTCGATCGCCCCGCCCCCAGCAAAAAAAACCGGCCTCTAGGACATAAATGCGCCCATTTTACCACATAATACAGTATGCAAAAAGAACTGTATTGTGTAGTACAATAGCAAGTGAGTCACATATCTGTCTGTCTCACACATCATAGACACAGGGCTAAGTAGCTCCATCCATATCCCCCTCCACCCACATACAATATCCCCCTCCACCCACATACAATATCCCCCCACCCACATACAATATCCCCCTCCATCCACATACAATAACCCCTCCACCCACATACAATATCCCTCCACCCACATCCAATATCCCCCTCCGCCCACATACAATATCCCCTCCACCCACATACAATATCCCCCTCCACCCACATACAATATCCCCCTCCACCCACATACAATATCCCCCTCCACCCACATACAATATCCCCCTCCACCCACATACAATATCCCTCCCTCCCACATTACAGTATCCCCCTCCACCCACATACAATATCCCCCTCCACCCACATTACAATATCCCCCTCCAACCACATACAATATCCCCTCCACCCATATACAATATCCCCCTCCACCCACATACAATATCCCCTCCACGTTTCCCTTGGTCACGCTCCTCACCACCTTCTAAAATAAACACCAGCAAGAAAGTAAAAGTCTAACTCCTATCACAGGGTGAGGTGCTCCCTCTTTTACAATCAGGGACACGTGTACGCTGCCACTATACCCACGCCGATATAACCTACAACACCGCCATATTGAGACTACATAGAGGTCAGACACCAGCTCAGGTCACATCACATTACAGTGAATACAGCACTGATCCAGTATAGAAGTAAAATAACCCCTGACATCCAAGGACTCACCGGAGACGTCCTATCTGATGAGTCGTTCTCTTCTCTTGAGTCGTTCTTTTTCCCTTCTCTTCTCCATCCGTTCCACACCGCCATGATGACTTGACCCAGCCACAACTCATCCTTGCAGAAATTACACACAAATATCTTAGAATCCTCAATTTTCCAGCATTTCTTTACTTATTCCCACCTCTGCACAAACTCTCCAGGAGTGGGAGAGCGGTCATAACTTAGAGGCCTAGTATCCTAAGGGCTTGGAGGGTGGGGAGAGAACTGACCCCTGGAGATTATGCTACAACTATGGGCTGCTCTCCTCACAATTACCATGTAGGTAGGCAAGACCCTAGGTAGTTTGGCAAATGTGCAAGGCCCCAGATAATTAGATAGGGCCTATTTAGGTAGGTAGACCCCCACTGGATAAGTTAGTAGGCCAGCCCCAGGTAAGTTGGTGGGTACCTAGCCATGGGTGGTAGGTAAATAGCCCCCAGGTAGATGAGCAGGCCCCAGTTAGGCAAGTTGATAGGCTGTAGGTAGGTGGTGGACCCCAGTTAGGTAAGCTGTAGGTAGTTAGGGCCCCCTTTATATAGGCTGCAAGCAGTTAGGGACCCCTTTTAGGTAGTATACTGGCAGTTAGGGCTTCCCTTTAGGTAGCATACAGGCAGTTAGGGTCCCCCTTTAGGTAGCATACAGGCAGTTAGGGGTCTCCTTTAGGTAGTATACAGGTAGTTAGGGGCCTCCTTTAGCTAGTGTGCAGGTAGAGTCCCCTTTAGTTTGTAGGTAGTCAGGGCCCCCTTTAGTTTGTAGATGGCCAGGGCCCCCTTTAGAGTTAGGTAGCCAGGATCCCTGTAGAGTTAAGTAGCCAGGGCCCCCTTTAGAGTTAGGTAGCCAGGGCCCCTGTAGAGTTAGGTAGCCAGGGCCCTCCTTTAGATGTTAGATAGCCAGGGCCCCCTTTAGTCAGGTATCCCAGGCCCACTGTAGAGTCACGTTGTCAGGGCCCACTGTAGAGTCAGGTAGCTAGGGCCCCCTTTAGAGTCAGGTAGCCATGGCCCGCTTTTGAGTCAGTTTGCCAAGGCCCCCTTTAGAGTTAGGTTGCCAGGGCCCCCTTTAGAGTTAGGTATCCAGGGCCCCCTTTAAAGTTAGGTAGCCAGGGCCCCCTTTAGAGTTAGGTAGCCAGGGCCCCCTTAAGAGTTAGGTAGCCAGGGCCCCCTTTAGAGTTAGTTAGCCAGGGCCCCCTTTAGAGTTAGTTAGCCAGGGCTCCCTTTAGAGTTTTGTAGCCAGGGCCTCCTTTAGAGTTAGGTAGTCAGAGCCCCTTTTAGAGTTAGGTAGCCAGGGCCCCCTTTAAAGTTAGGTAGACAGGGCCCCCTTTAGAGTTAGGTAGCTAGGGCCCCTGTAGAGTTAGGTAGCCAGGGCCCCCTTTAGAGTTAGGTAGCCAGGGCCTTCTTTAGAATTAGGTAGTCAGGGCTCCCTTTAGAGTCAGGTAGCCAGGGCCCCCTTTAGTTTTAGGTAGCCAGGATCCCCGTAGAGTTATGTAGCCAGGGCCCCTTTAGGGTTAGGTAGCTAGGGCCCTCTTTAGGGTTAGGTAGCCAGGGCCCCCTTTAGGGTTAGGTAGCCAGGGCCCCCTTTAGAGTTAGGTAGCCAGGGCCTTCTTTAGAATTAGGTAGTCAGGGCTCCCTTTAGAGTTAGGTAGCCAGGGCCCTCTTTAGTGTTAGGTAGCCAGGACCCCCATTAGAGTTAGGTAGCCAGGGCCCACTTTATAGTTAGGTAGCCAGGGCCCCCTTTAGAGCTATATAGACAGGGCCCCCTTTAGAGTTATGTAGACAGGGCCCGCTTCCGTATATATATATATATATATATATATATATATATATATATATATATATATTATATATATATTAATATATATATATATATAACACTTACCTCGCTCCCGCTCCTGGCCGCTCCTGGACGCTTCCAGCCGGCTTCTTCTGGCACCCTGCATAGGCGGTGCGGTGATGTGACGTGGCGCTGTGCTCCGCTGACACCGTGGAGCCCCGGGAGTGGAGGACATTAGTCCCCGACTCCCAGGCCCGATCTCTAAGTACTGGGGAGACAGGGCCCAGGCGTGCAGAGACCGGATGCGGCGGCCGAGGCCCGGCGGCACTACCTCCGGGACCCACAAGAGCTCGGGGCCCACACTGTGGGCCAGTCCGAGCGGCGCTCTATCATGCATTGCGGGCATGGTGACATCACCAGACAGCCTGGATGCTTTCAGAAAGCATCCGGGCTGTCGAGCAAGAGACCAGCGAGTGGCATCTCTGCCACTCGCTGCGCCGGATCACAGGCAGGAGCAGCTCACTCCTCCTGCCTGCAGCTTCGTTATCGCGACCGTGATGTGTCGTGATAATGAAGGGTTCATCACTCTGGCCGTGGATAATGCGGCATGAGGTAATATACCGCTGGTCCCATGTCGCGATCGTGCGGGGCTCACCTTTAAGACCGCACGATTGCCAGGACATACTCATACGTCCATTTGTGGGAACGCATTTCCTACTAGGGCGTATGAGTACGTCCAATGTTGGGAAGGGGTTAAGCATTTCACATGGAACCTGCCACGCTTCCTCAGGTATGGCAGGTTGAGGAAGCGTGGCAGGTTCCATGTGAATTGCGTTGTGCGTTTTTGTACTTAGCAAATAAATGACATATTTTGTGGAATATATTTTCCAAATGTAAATTCTTGCAGAATAACTTCTTTTATTTCACATGTAGTGCGGACATTGTCCCGACCATGTTTTAAAGTCTGTAAATAGTGCTTTAATAGTTCCATTTATACCATCCATGTTTTAACATGGAAGTTTCATAATTGAGGTGTTACATTTAATTGTGATCCTTCTTGTGATGATTATGAGGAGACTGCTAAGAAGGCTCAGGTATCAGTGTGAAAAAAACATAAGTTCTTGGTTTTTATACAGATGACATGCAAAATTAAAAAGAAAACATCAAAAATTCTAAACCCTTGAATGTCTCATGACATAATTTAGTCCACGACATACATGGCAGGTGCTGGATATTAGCTACAATCGCCACTAGACTGGATTGGGGATAATGCTGATCCCAGAATCTTAGGCCCTGTTCACACGGCGGGTTTGGCCGCGGGTTCAGCCAAACCTCGTCCTAACCTCGCCGCAAACTCGCGTCTCCCGACACGGGTTTGCGGCACGGGCGCTGGGCGTGGTCTCGGCACGGGTGGGGCATGGCTTGGGGCGCGGCTTGCGGAGAGGGTTTGCCCCCATGCAAATTAATAGGCAGGGGGCAAACCGCACCGCGTGCCGCGGGCCAGCCGTGCAACACAGCGCGGCCGCCGCGCTGAGAGCTCAATGTCAAGAATTGACAGGAGAGTCCTCACACACGCGCGGCAAGGCCGCGGCCCCAAAGCCACGGCCAGACCCGTGGCGTGTGAATATTAATGCGGTTTCCAATAGGAAACCATGTTAATAAACTAGTCGCGATTTGGCCGCGGTTTTGGCCACGGAAACAGCGTCGAACCCGTGGCCAAATCTATCATGTGAACAGGGCCTTAACCAATAAGATGAGAAGTAAACACAACTGCTGCAACTAAATAATTATAAAATGCAATGGCGCCCCGTTTTGGCCCCTAATTGCCCCTCCCCCCTATAATGCGATTGCGGAGTGTCAACTAGTTATCATGGCAACCAGGGGTCTAATGAGGCCATCAGGTCAACTGTCTTAGTATTCTTATTACATACTGCTTGTTGTATCACAAAATTGTGTACAAGCAATTGTGTCCCCTAGTGGTCAAGTACTCTGGACACTGAAAGTTTTAAAATATAAAAAATATAAAACATAAACTTCTAAAATACCCCTTTTTGCCATTTTATACATAAAACAATAAAAAGTTAAAATATAATTGATATTGCCCCATTCATAAAAGTCTGATCTATTAAAATATACAGTATCTCATAAAAGTCAGTACACCGTTCACATTTTTGTACATATAACATTATACTATTTTATAGGACAATAATGAAGATATGATACTTGGATACAATGTAAAGTAGTCAGTGTACAGCTTGTATAACAGTGTAAATTTGATGTGCCCTCAAAATAACTCAATGGACAGCCATGAGTGTCTAAACCAGTGAAAAAAAAGTGAATACACCCCTAAGTGAAAATGGACAAATTGTGAATTGACTTTTCATCCACATTATCATGTAAACTCGTTAGGGCCTTCAACGTTATTCAGGCACGGATTCCAGCCGTATTGCGCGCGTACTGAATCCGTGCAGGCTTACGGTAAATCCCACACTTCTCATAGAGAAACTATATTCAGTCTCTCCTCCCACCCCGCCGGTGAATACGTTGAGGGGGGAGAAAAGTGACATGCACATAATCCAGCGGATACGCGTCGTGGATAATGCATGTCTATGGGCCAGCAGCACGCCCCCGCCCATACTCAAGCCGTAATTGCGGCGAAATCCGTCCCGCAATTACGGCTTAAATAAGCCGTGTGAACCCGCCTTGTGTTACAAGGTCTTCAGGTGTCGTAATGGTGAGCGGGTGTGGCAAATTGGTGTTATCGCTCTTCACCCTGTATCATGCTGATCATTGACGTCATCATGGCTCTCATGCAAAAGACTGTTGAGATCTGAAAAAAAGAATTGTTGCTCTACATAAGTGCCTATGCTAAAAGAAAACTGCCTCACCTGAAACTGGTGCGCAGGGTGCCAAGATCATACGGGCGGTTTAACTTAACCAACGCCTCATCGCTGAAAAGTGGTTAATGACCAGAACATTTTTTGTTTTTGCCCTTGGTTTCAAAAAGTGTACTTTTTATTTTTTTCAAGGACGCAGTTGATGGGCCTCGTTTTTTCGGACAGTTGTACTTTAGGGGAATAGTTTAAGTTCACTTATAAAATTGCAGATTTTTTATTTTTTATTTTTAAAACATTTGTCTTTTTAATTTTTTTTTTACACCAAATCACCATTTCACACTTAATAACTTGTTAGATTAATTCTACAGGTTATTATGGTCGTGTGGATACCTAATATGTGTAGGTTGTTTTGTGTATGTAATTTATGCACAATTATTTTTTACTAAATATTTATTTTTTTTTTATTTTTTTATTCTTTTTTCTTGCACTTTTTCTGTTTTTTTTTTTACTTTTTTTTTACTCCCATGAAGGGAGAACTGTTTTACATTTTTTTACAGTTAGTAATGTATTAGCATATTCATATATGCTAATACATTCTAATCTGTGTCAGTTTGACACAGGCAGTGATTAGGACAGCACACAGTGTGTCCTAGTCACTGGCTTAGTACACAGACAGCTCTGGGGCCACTCTAGGTCCCTAGAGCTGACTGTGCAGCCGTTCCCCGGGCTCTGTCGGGTCACCGGGTGTCCGATCACCCGACAGAGCAGGGGAAACCTTTGATTGCGCTGTGGTAACGCACCGCCGCAATCAAAGGGTTAAAGCATCGGGTTGTGGAGGTTTTCTCCGCTGCCCGGTGCTTGCAGGGGAGGCTCTGGGATAGCACAGCCCCGATCCCAGCACAATTGCGCCGTAAACTCCGATGTCTGCAGCGACGCCAAAAGACGTCGCTGCAGACGAACGACCCGCACCGGCCGCCGTCAAAAGACGGTGAGCGGTCGTTAAGGAGTTGACAAGACTCAGAACAGGCTTTGTCATGGTCGACCAAAGAAGTTGAGTCCATTTCTCCAGACTTTAACCCTATTGAGCATCTGGGAGGCATCCTCAAATGGAAGATGGTGGAACGCAAGGTCTCTAACATCCGCCAACTCTGTGATGTCGTCATGGAGGAAGTAAAAGGATTCCAGTGGCTGCAACCTGTGAAGCTCTAGTGAACTCCACAACCAAGAGCGTTAAGACAGTGCTAGAAAATAATGGTGGTCATACACAACATTGAAACTTTGGCACAATTTGTCTATTTTCACTTAGGTGTGTACTCACTTTTGTTGCCAGTGGTTTAAATATTGATGGCTGTGTGTTGAGTTAAAATAGTAAAAAGTAAAACAGTGACCCAAACAATGTCATGTAAACTCAGCCTTAGGGCATGTCCCCACTGCACGGGTTTTCGGCCGGTTATTCAGCCGGTTTGCGGTTTTTCAGACCGCCTGAAAAACCGTCCGAAAATGAGCACAATTGTGCTCTATGCAAAACCTGTGCAGCAGTCCCACTGCACAGGTTTTGCCGTCGGACGGTTTTTGCCGCCGGCGTCCGGCGGCAAAACATTGTAGAAGCACAATCTTCCTCGGTTTCCCGACGGAAGATGTGCTTCTCAATGGAGGGGAGGGTTTTTCTCCGCTCATCGCGGAGAAAACCCGCCACCCCCCCCCCCCGCGGCCGTGGAGACGGGCGCAAAACAGGACAAATACCGGCCGGCAAACCGACCGGTATGTGTCCTGTGCCGTGTAAACGCGCCCTTATACTTCTTGCACAAGTAAGGATAAGAATATAAGGTATGGCTCATAGTCCCGCACCAATGGCCGCGTGAGATGTCAGCAAACTTGTGTGACCATTGGCGGATACATCGGAGGTACACTGTGTGTTCCAACTGTGAATTTTCTAGCAGCTGTATACATAACATAGCATGATATTTTTAATCAAGAATTTTGGAAAATTAGTTGGAAAAATAATGGTTTCAAGGGTTAATGTACCCTTTAACATCCAAACGGTATACACAGCGCTTCGCAGTCCAATAAACATTATAGGAATTTAGCGTAGTATTATTTTACTTAAGTTGATAGAATGCCATAATAACGAGGTTTTAAATTATTTTCTTATTTTTGTTGTTTTCATTTTTATTCAATAGGTCAGTAATATATCTAGTTCAGAAAAAGCTGGCTTCTGAGAATCAGAGACAATCAATCAATTCAGTTGGCCCAATTACTTGGAAAGATTGTAATGGTAAACAGATTATAACAAAGCTAAATGCAGCAATGTGAGCGTGCAGACGCTTCTACATTGTAAGCAAGGCAGACAATCTCAGCCGTAACTGGGAAAACAACATGATATCGATTAGGGAAGAAAATCATTGCACATAACGTCAGAGATTTGATTTAGCTCTGAGTAGATTATTACTGATAATTTGAAAACTTTAAATCAGTTTAGGGACTCCTTGCCATTTTCTTGTTTAATGCGGACAACTTACTCAAGAAGAGATTCAAGACAGTCACATTAACTTACATCAGAGACTGGTTATTACTGTGCTGTCAAAATATACATGACATTGTCCAATCTGGACTTTATATGCCTGAATTCAGAACTATGCAAGGCTTTTAGGCAGGTGTGGAAAAAATGCTGCCAATCAATTGCCTACTATCAGGAATGTGCCTGATTAGCACCAAAATGTATTCTGCAGCAGGACAATATATAGTCAATATCATTAAAAACTGTCGTTAGTGTGAACAAGAAATCTTGGAAGTGGCTCCACAGAGACCTGATCTCAATATCATCATCTGGGAAAGAGAAACAGAAGGATTTGAGTAAGCCTACATCCACAAACATCTATTCTTAGTTCTCATAGATAATTGGAGCAACCTCACTGTCAAGTTCATTCAAAACCTGTGTGCAAGTGTACCTAGAAGAGCTGATGCTGTTTTGAAGACAAAGGCTGGTCACATCAAATATTGATTTGATAAACGCCAGGTTCACATCTGTGTCAGTAGATTGGATCAAGTCTCTATAGTAGAGGCAATGTTGGATCCATTAACTCCTTACCGACATTAGACGAACCCACTACATAGCTAATTGCAGCTAACCCTCAGCGGTTAGGGCGCATCCCCACGGCAGTGGACAAATACCGGACGGTTTGCCGGCCGGTATTTGTCCTGTTTTGCGGCCGTCCCCCCGGCCGCGGAGGGGGGGGGCTGCTTTTTCTCCGTGATGAACGGGGAAGAGCCCTCCCCCCTCCCATTTAAAAGCACACTTTCAGGCCGTTTTTTGGACAGGAATATGGGGCTTGTTCAATGTTTTGCCGCCGTATCGCTGGCGGCAAAACCGCCGGGCGGAAAACCCGTGCAGTGGGGACTGCTGCACGGGTTTTCCATAGAGCACAATTGTGCTCATTTTTGGCCAGTTTTTCAGGCGGTCTGAAAAGCCGCAAACCGGCTGAAAAAACGGCCGAAAACCCGTGCCGTGGGGACATGGCCTTACAGTGCAGGAGGATGTCGGTGCCATCCCGCGCTGTTTAACCCCTTAGACACTGCGGCAAAAATGGTCACAGCGTCTAAATCAATGAGAAACAGTGCCGCGCTCTGTTCTTCACTTCGATCAGGGCGTGATGGTAATATTGCAGGGCCTCGATCCCTTAGCATGGCAGCTGGAAGCCTGGTGATGGCTTCCATCGCTGCCATGTTTTCGATTTTGCTATTTTCGGCCCCAGGCAGGAAGTAGTAAAACCCTCATCTTTGTACACAGTAATGCACTGTATTACAATGCATTAGGCTGTATAAATTGTTGCACCCCCTAGTGGTGAAGCACCCTATGGGGACTCAAAGTTAAAGTAAAAAAAAAAAAGTTTTAAAGTGTAAAAAAAATGTAAAAATTAAAAGTTCAAATTATCTCCCTTTTGCCATTTTCCAAATAAAAAAAATTAAATAATAAAATAGATACACCTATTTGGTATTGCGGTGTCCAAAAAGTCCAATCTATTAAAATATAACATAATTTTTTCTGTACACTGAACACCGTAGAAGAAAAAAATTCCAAACGACAAAATTGCATTTTTTTGGGTAATTTCACATCCCATAAAAATTGGAATAAATTTAATAAAAGAGTTGCATGTATTCCAAACTGGTACCAATAAAAAGTGCACTTCAGTTCACAAAAATACCCCTCACTCAAGTCTGTAGGTGTTAGTATAAAAAAGTTATTGGTCATAGAAAATGGCGCTGCGGTGCAAATTTAAGAAATAGAATATTTGTGGAATTCTTTTACTGTACCAAAACATAATGGAAACCATACATGTTTGGTATTGCCTGATGCGTATCAACCTGTAGAATAGAGAACACATCATTTTTATTGAACACCGTAAAAACAAAACCTGCCTGACCTCCTCAGGCATTACATTTTAATTTGCGATTTTCTACCTTTTTTTTTGTGTTACCCGCTGCAGAGGGTTTCACAAGGAAACCTTATATGCTTCATGCCCATCAAAATAGGGACGACTGCCCAAGTAAGATGTTTTGGATTCTTTTTTGCAGTTAGCAAATCACTGTATATATAGGGTTTCCCTGCTGATATAATTGATGGTGTTCCACCAGATTTGAAAATAGAAAAGGAGTTATTCTTTTAGAATTAGAAAGGGATAAAGTTATGAGACAAATTGAGAGGTTAGAAATCAGGTTTTTAAAAAGTGTGTATAGAGGTTAACTGTTGTACATAATAAAAGTTAAGTTTTAGTGCTTTATAGATTGAGAACTGATAGAGTTTATAAGTTTGCCTATGGCAAAATAGTAAAAATAGTTATTAAAAGTCACTTTTTGTTCTCTTAGTAGATTCCCTTATTTTTGAGATATCTTTACACGATGGACACCACCAGCACCCAATGGACCCCATTGAGCTCCATCAAGTTTCCATCACAGTGTGTATAATTTTAATGGAACAAAATAGTGCTATATGCTACACCATTTTCTTTGTCATTTTTGAAGGAATCTGCAATGGAATTTCAGAAACTAGGCCTTAGATTTGGCCTTGGTTTTGCCAAGACATGATTTATGTAACTGACAATCCCCCTCTGTCCTTTACTGTTCTTTTCAAGCGCCGGCAAGCCACTCCTCTGTGACGTCATCTCGCCGCCTCCCATTCGTGCTCCCGAGGCTGAATACTCAGTATTTAATCAACCTCGGAACTCGGAAGCGTGAGGAGCTCTGTAGTCTAGCCAACCACTGATGGTAAGTGATTGGCTAGACCGCAGAGAATAACACCTTGCTGCGGCAAATAACACAAGTAACACAGGGCACAGAGCGGAGAAAGCGTGGAGCAGAGGGGACACGGGCGCAGAGAGAGCCGGGAGAAGAGAGGACACGGGCGCAGAGTGGAGAGAATCAGGAACAGAGGGGACATGGGCGCAGAGCAGAGAGAGCGGGGAGCAGAGGGGACACAGGTGCAGAGCGGAGAGGGAGCAGAGGGGACACGGGCGCAGAGCGGAGAGAACCGGGAGCAGAGGGGACACGGGCGCAGAGCGGAGAGAACCGGGAGCAGAGGGGACACGGGCGCAGAGCGGAGAGAACCGGGAGCAGAGGGGACACGGGCGCAGAGCGGAGAGAGCCGGGAGCAGAGGGGACACGGGCGCAGAGCGGAGAGAGCTGGGAGCAGAGGGGACACGGGCGCAGAGTGGAGAGAGCCGGAGCAGAGGGGACACGGGCGCAGAGTGGAGAGAGCCGGAGCAGAGGGGACACGGGCGCAGAGTGGAGAGAGACCGGGAGCAACGAGGACACAGGGCACAGAACGGAGAGAGCCGGGAGCAGAGAGGACACAGTGCACAGAGCGGAGAGAGTCAGGGAGCAGAGAGGACACAGGGAACAGAGCGGAGAGAGCCGGGAGCAGAGGGGACACAGGGCACAGTGCGGAGAGAGAAGGGAGCAGAAGATACATGGGAAGCAACATTACTGCAGAATGTGATGGCCGGCAGAAAAGGCGTACGCACGTGCGACAATGCACGTTTCCAAGCCTGGCCATCACAGAGAAGATTAAACTGCGCAAGCGTGGCTAGGCACATTGAAGAGTGTGCCGGTTGGAACCCCTGACAACGAGCAGTAAACAGAGGATTTAGAACGGAGACAGCAGCTCTTATATGGTACATATTTTTTAATTAAGTATATTTTAGAAATTGCTTAAATACTCATTTTGGATGTTCCTACGTCAATCTTATATCGTGGCAAAACCCCTTTAAATGATAAAATAAAGTACTAACACTTTTATTTTTGGAAGCATTCCTACTCTGCAGCATTTCTTCTACACCTGACTATGGGCAAAGCACTGTGAATTGAAGAATGTGTGGTTAAATATATTATATATTAACACATTACCTATACTAAAATGGTTTTTCCAAATTATTGAAATATTTGGTTTATGCTAAAAATGATGATAACCTGACAAGTGGCGCTGCTTCGGTCCTCCCTGCAAGACTTTGGTTACTTGGCTTCTGCAATGACATGCCGAATACCGACATTAACACTGCAGCTGTTATTTTCTGGACTACTTTGCAGCTGCATAGGTTGCACATATGTCAGTTGTGAGTGCACATGTATACAGGGCCATACCTAGGCTAAATTGCACCCAGGGCGGGGTGAAGAAATTTCCCCCCATCTTAGCATAATGCACCACGATACGACACAGTGCATCACCATCAACCAAAGCCAAAATATACAAAAAGCTTTAACACAATGTGCTACTAAATAATAGTCATACAGTTAACAAATAACACTGCTACAAAGACCACATATCACCAGCACGTAGTGACCGAATAATACTGCCACACCATGTCCACATAGCACTCCAACATAGTGGCTGAATAATAACGCCACACCATGACCTGATATCACCACCATATACAGTAGCGACTGAACAATACCATCCCACCATGACCACATATCACCACCACATAGTTACTGACTAATATCCCCACAACATGACCACATATCACCCCAACATTTTGGCTGAATAATACCACACTATGACCACATATCACTACTGAATAATGACTGAATAAATACCACAACACCATGGCCACATATCACCACCATACCATGACCACATATCACCACCACATAGTGAGTGAATAATAACTGCACATCATGACCACATATCACAACCAAATAATGACTGAATAAATACCACAACACCATGACCACATACCACCACACCATGACCACATATTACCACCACATATTGAGTGAATAATAACAGCACATCATGACCACATATCATCACCACATAGTGATTGAATTATACCACAACACCATGACCACATATTACCACCACATAGTTACTGAATAATACCACCACAGCATGATCACATATCATCACCACATAGTGACTGAAAAATACTGCCACATCATGACCACATATCACCACCACACAGTGACTGAATAATATAACATACCATTACTGAATATAAACCATTATACTACAACCAATATTACCAGCATACAGTGACCATATAGAGATGGATACCATTTGTACACAGGCTCTGCAGACATATAATTGATTACAGTAAAGTTAAATCCAGGGACTTCTCTTTCCCTTTCTTTTCCCTTTCTGTTCTCTTTCCCTTTCCCTTTCTTTTCCTGCATCTGGCCCAGACCACCATGGTGTCTTCTCCAGGCCATGACTCTTCACTGTAGAGTTTACAAAACAAACATCTTAGACTCCTCACTTTATCAGCACTTCTCTACCAATTCCTATCTCTATACAAACTCCCCATCTATAGTGCCCCAAATGGTAATAATTACCCCCTTGTGCCCCAAACAGTAAAAGTGCCCCCAAAATACTATGGGGCTCCCATTTGTGCACCAAGTTTTAGTCTTGTTTTGTATACCAATATAGGAAGTAGTTAAATTCCCTAAGACATTATGTAGGTACACCCCCAAACCAGGTAGGCAGTTCTCAATTAGGCACGTGTATAGCATTCGAATAGGAAGGAAGACTAATAGGTCCCCCAATAGGTAGGACTCTCGGTCCCCTGTTAAGTAGATAGGTAGTTACATAGACCTCCCAATAAGAAGAAATATAGAGCCATATTATATAGTTATGTAGGCCTCTGCAGGTAGTTATTTGCCCCCTGTTGCCACGTAGTTGCCCTCTGGTAGCCAATTAGTTAAAGTGGGGAAGAAAAGTATTTAGTCAGACACCAACTGTGCAAGTTCTCCCACTTAAAAAGATGATAGGCCTGTTATTGACATAATAGGTAGACCTCATCTGTGAGAGACAAAATGAGAAAACAAATCCTGAAAATCTCATTGTATGATTTGGAAGAATTTATTTGAAAATTATGGTGGAAAATAAATATTTGGTCAATAACAAAAGTTCATATCAAGACTTTGTTATATATCCTTCGTTGGCAATGACAGAGGTCAGATGTTTTCTGCAAGTCTTCACGAGGTTGGCACACACTGAAGCCACTCCTTCGTTGCCCTGCTTTGGATCACTGTCATACTGAAAGACCCAGCCATGTTTCATCTTCAATGACTCTGCTGATGGAAGGAGGTTTGCACTCAAAATCTCAAGATCCATGGCCCCATTCATTCTTTCGTGTACACAGATCAGTCATCTTGGTCCCTTTGCAGAGAAACAGCCCCAAAGCATGATGTTGACACCCCCATGCTTCACAGTAGGTATGATGTTCTTTGGATGCAACTCAGCATTCTCTCTCCACCAAATATGATGAGTTGTGTTTCTACCAAACAGTTCTACTTTGGTTTCATCTGACCATATGACATTCTCCCAATACTCTTCTGGATCATCTAAATGCTCTCTAGCAAGCTTCAGATGGGCCCGGACATGTACTGGCTTAAGCAGGGGGACACGTCTGGCACTATAGGATCTGAGTCCTGGCGGCGTAGTGCGTTACTGATGGTAGCCTTTGTTACGTTGCTACCAGCTCTCTGCAGTTCATTCACTAGGTCCACCAGTGTGGTTCTGGGATTTTTGCTCACTGTCCTTGTGATCATTTTGACCCCATGGGGTGAGATCTAGCGTGGAGCCCCAGATGGTGGGAGATTATTAGTGGTCTTGTATGTCTTCCATTTTCTAATTATTGCTCCCACAGTTGATTTCTTCACACCAAGCTGCTTGCGTATTGCAGATTCAGTCTTCCCAGCCTGGTGCAGGGCTACAATTTTGTTTCTGGTGTCCTTCGACAGCTCTTTGCTCTGCACCATAGTGGAGTTTGGAGTGTGACCGTTTGAGGTTGTGGACAGGTCTCTTTTATACAGATAACAAGTTCAAACAGGTGCCATTGCTACAGGTAATAAGTGGAAGACAGAGAAGCCCTTTAAAGAAGAAGTTCCAGGTCGTGAGAGCCAGAAATCTTGCTTGTTTGTAGGTGACCAAATACTTATTTTCCACCATAATTTGTAAATAAATTATTTCCGAATCAGACAATGTGATTTTCGGGATTTGCTTTCTCATTTTGTCTCTCATAGTTGAGGTCGACCTATGATGTCAATTACAGACCTCTCTCATCGTTTAAGTCGGAGAACTTGCACAATTGGTGGCTGGCTAAATACTTTTTTTTCCCCCACTGTATTTGCCCCCCTGTAGCCAGGTAGTTATATGTCCCCTGTAGCCAGGTAGTTTCCTGCTGTAGCCGGGTAGTTGCCCCATGTAGCTATTTACCCCCTGTAGGCAGGTAGCTGTCCCCTGTAGGCATGTAGTTATATGCCCGTTGTAGACAGGTAGTTGCCCCCCTGTAGCCAGATAGTTGCCCAGTGTAGCCAGGCAGTAGCCTCCTGTAGCCAGGTGGTAGTCCTCTGTAGCCAGTATGTTGCCCCGGTAGCAAGGTAATTGCATCCTGTAGCCAGGTAGATGCCCCCTGTGGCCAGTAAGTTGGCCCTTGTAGCCAGGTAGTAGCCCTCTGTAGCCAGGTAGTTATATGCCCCCTGTAGCCAGGTAGTTATATGCCCACTGTAGTCAGGTAGTTTCCCCATAGCCAGGTAGTTGCCCGCTGTAGCCAGGTAGTTGCCCCTGGTAGCTATTTTAGCGCTGTAGCCTAGTAGCTGCCCCCTGTAGTCAGGTAGTTATATACTCCCTGTAGCCAGGTAGCTGTCCCCTGTAGGCATGTAGTTATATACTCCCTGTAGATAGGTAGCTGCCCCCTGTAGCCAGGAAGTTATATGCCCGTTGTAGCCAGGTAGTTGCCCCCTGTAGCCAGATAGTTGCCCAGTGTAGCCAGGCAGTAGCCTCCTGTAGCCAGGTGGTAGTCCCCTGTAACCAGTATGTTGCCCCGGTAGCAAGGTAATTGCATCCTGTAGCCAGGTAGATGCCCCCTGTAGCCAGTAAGTTGTCCCCTGTCGCCTGGTAGATGCCCCTGTACCCAGTAAGTTGCTCCTTGTAGCCAGGTAGTAGCCCTCTGTAGCCAGGTAGTTATATGCCCCCCGTATCCAGGGAGGTAGATGACCCTGTAGTCAGGTAGTTGCCCCATAGTCAGGTAGTTGCCTGCTGTAGCCAGGTAGTTGCCCCTGGTAGCTATTTTAGCTCTGTAGCCAGGTAGCTGCCCCCTGTAGTCAGGTAGTTATATACTCCCTGTAGCCAGGTAGCTTCCCACTGTAGCCAGGTAGTTATATGCTTCCTGTAGCTATGTAGTTGCCCCCTGTAGCAAGATAGTTGCCCAGTGTAGCCAGGCAGTAGCCTCCTGTAGCCAATATGTTGCCCCCTGTAGCAAGGTAATTGCCTCCTGTAGCCAGGTAGATGCCACCTGTAGCCAGATATATGCCCCCTGTAACCAGTAAGTTGCCCCCTGTAGCCAGATATATGCCCCCTGTAACCAGTAAGTTAAATCCCTGTAGCCAGGTAGTTGCCACCTGTAGCCAGATAGTTGTCTCCTGTAACCAGGTAATTGCCAACTGTAGCCAGCATGTTGCCCCCTGTAGCCAGGTAATTGCCCCCTGTATCCTGGTAGATGCCCCCTGTAACCAGTTAGATGTCCCCGGTAGCCAGTGATGCCCCCTGTAGCCAGGTAATTACCCCCTGTAACCAGTAAGTTGCCCCCTGTAGCGAGGTAATTACCCCCTGTATCCTGGTAGATTCCCCCTGTAGCCAGTAAGTTTCACCCTGTAGCCAGGTAGTAACCCCCTGTAGTCAATAAGTTGCTTCCTGTAGCCAGATAGTTATTTCCCCCCTGTAGCTAAGGAACATAAAATAAAAGGTACTTACCTCTCCATGTTCCCTTTCCATGCACCCAAATTCGGGAGCTGGTGAACAGTGTAAGGAGCGTGACATCATCTCCTGGGATATCTTGGGGCAGAAGCTTAGGCTTTCGACCTAGAAGATCCAGTGTCACAGGGGGCATGATGAAAGCCTTGCAATACACCGCCTGCGACGCTGATGTGTATGTACAGTGCTGTACATGCAAGGGAGAAGGCAAGGACAGTAACAAACCTTTCGGCCTCCTCCCTGTAGGGGCAGCTGTACTGTGTGTGTGCAGAGTCAGAGAGCAATTGTGACGCAGGACCCCTGGACGCTTGGACACAGGAAGTCGAAAGGCCACCGGTACCCAGCCACCGGCCTGTCTATATACAGTTGAAACCAGAAGTTTACATACACCATATAAATAGTCACATTTGCATGTTTTTCTTAGTATCTGGCATGAAATCAGAACAAAACTTACCCGTTTTAGGTCAATTAGGAACCAAAATTATTTATATTTGCCAAATGCCAGAATAATGAGAGAGAGAGAATTCTTAAGGCATTTTTATTACTTTCTGCAAAGTCAAAATTTTACATACACTAGGATTAATATGTCTTTATACAATTTGGGAGAGCCCATAAGCTTCTGACAGGTTTATTGGCAACATCTGAGTTAATAATAGACACACCTGTGGATGTATTTTAAGCACAACAGAAACACAGTGCTTCTGTGTGTAACATTATGGGAAAGTCTAAAGAAATCGGCCATAATATCAGTAAGAGAACTGTAGACTTGCACAAGCCTGGGTCATCCTTAGGTGCAATTTCCAGATATCTGAAGGTGCCTTGTTCATCTGTACAAACAATTATACACTAGTACAAACAAGATGGGAATGTCCAGCCACCATATCCCTCAGGAAGGAGACGGGTTCTGTGTCTCAGAGAAGAACGTGCTTTGGCCTGACATGTGCATACCAACCCAAGAACAAAAGCAAAAGACCTTGTGAAGATCGCGGAAGCTGGTAAGATTGTGTCATTATCCACAGTAAAACAAATCATTGGATGTCATATATCTAGATTTTTCTAAAGTATTTGGAAGCCTAAGAACACCTTCCCAACTGTGAAACACAGGGGTGGCAGCATCATGTTGTGGGGTTGGTTTTTTTTCTGCAGAAGGGACTGGTGCTGTGGCAATACTGATGCAACATCTCAAGACATCAGCCAGGAAATTAAAGCTTGGGCGGAAATGGGTCCTACAAATGGAAAATGACCCAAAGCATACTGCCAAACTGGTTACAGAGTGGCTTAAGGATAACCTAGTCAATGTTCTGGAGTGGCCATCACAAAGCCCTGATCTCAATCCTATAGAAAATTTATGGGCAAAGCTGAACAGGCAGGTGCGAGCAAGACGACCTACAGACATGGCTCAGTTACATCAGTTCTGTCAGGAGGAATGGGCCAAAATTCCTACCAAGTATTGTGAGTCATACAGTTTAAGGGCAAAGATAGCAAATACTAATGAAATGTATGGAAACTTTTGAGTTTGCAGAAAGTAATAAAAATGCCTTAAAGTGTTTTTCTCACTACGAAGATCATAGTTTAAAATGAGGGGACCAAAAATCTAAGCATGTATGTCCTTGGTTACCATTAGCAAAGTGCTAGGGTTTAAGAGTATGGGATGGTTTATTTGTGCTTAGCAACCATGTTTGAGCCCAGGTTGGGTTATGCCCAGCTAAAGCATTACTGGCTGTTGGCTGAGCGTTCTGTCCCGACCAGGTTGCGGACGAGAACGCGCAGGCTAAGGTGATGTAGTGAACAGGTCACGGATGGGAACGCGGAGGGGGTCAGATCACAGACGGGAATATATGTACAAGCAGCAGCATGCATGGACAAGAGAGGGAGATCGGCAGGCCCACATAAATCTCATGTGCAGTCCCATGTAAAATAGAAAGAGAAAACACAGCAGTCCCATGTAAGATGTGCCATCTTACATCGGCAGACCCACGTAAATCTCATGTGCAGTCCCACATAAAACGGAAAGCGAAAACACAGCAGTCCTATGTAATATGTGCAGTCTTACATCAGCAGACCCACGTAAATCGCATGTGCAGTCCCATGTAAAACAGAGAACACAGCAGTTCCATTTAAGATGTGCAGTCCCATGCAAATGACATACAGAGAGAGAACACAGCTATACTGTGCAGTCCCACGTAAAAAAAGTTTGTGAGACAGATGCAAGGTCCCACGTAAACCACTTGTGATTCAGATGTGCAGTTCCATGTAAACTCAAACAGATAAAGCATATAGTTTTGTTCTGCAGATCTGTAGAGGTCAGTGGTGTAATCTTCTGCAGGATATATCACTGTGTGAGTGAGAGAGAGATAAAAAAGTCACCCATCTTTCCTAGAGTCCTGAATTCAAATGCCAATTCTAGTTACAAAGTATGTAGAGAGAGCGAGAAATTTAGATATACACTATCGAGTTACACTAGCTTTTCACTTCCAATTGATTCAATGACAGCTGAGAACCTCTCCCTTCGACCAGCTCACACAGAATGAATCACCATGTGCACAGTGTGGGGCATGTCTGCAGAAAATGAAGATACTCCCTGCTGGGAGTAGAAATACACCCCTCGATTTCCCAAGCTTCCTTGGCAACTGCATAAAAGAAGGCCAACTGTTGTAAGGAGAAAACCCCTTAAAACATTCTATCTCTCTCTCATTATTCTGCCATTTGGCAAGTATAAATAATTTTGGTAATCATAATTGACCTAAAACAGGTAAGGTTGATTCTGATTTCATTCCAGATAGTGAGAAAAACCTGCAGATGTGTCTTTTTATGTAGTGTATGTAAGCTTCTGGTCTCAACTGTATATAGTACTAATTGAACATTGTATAGTCAACAATCAGAAATCATCTCTGCCTTCTTAGTGGAGAGTCCATCTGCTGCTGATAGCCGGCTCTTCACTCCTGCAGCTGCATAATTAGGGCAACATGTATGAATGGGGCTGTGCCTGAAGTCTGGTGTTGTTTTAGACAAAAAACTAGTGCAGCCCCATTCACTCTGTTTTTAACCAGGTGTACTCCAATACCAGGTGCATGACAAAGCGCCCACAGCACTTTGTAATGCGCCTGAGATCGGGGGGCGTGCTGGAGGAGTGTGACACTACAACTGTACGAAGCTACACATTTATGTGTTTAGTACGGCAAATCCAGGCGCATTACTGCTGGATCAGGTGGAGCAGTTTAAAAGTGGTTTACCTGAGCCAGAATTGTCGCTTTGAAGCTAGAAAGTAGTAAAACTATGACCCGCAGTAGAACAGGTTCATAGATTCAGGCGTACTCAACGCTACTAATGTGCGCAAAAAAAATGGCGCCTGGGAGGCAAAAATCATACATGTCGCCTTTAGTGTACAACTTTGCTCTCTGCCTTGTCATTTTAAAATGGTCACTGCCCAGATATTTAGGACAACATGTATGAACGGAGCTGCGCTTTGTTGCCAGCGAAAACCTGTCATAGCCATGTCCCATAGCCGTTTGTTCAGTCGTACGACCAAATTTGCTGCATTCTGCACTAGACACAACATTTATGAATGTGTCAAGTTTGTGGTGGGCATGTCGAACCAGGGTCATACAAATGCGCCAAAGTCTGGTGTGAAACGTACGAATGCTCCAAACTTTGGTGCATAATTGTTTTACAAATCCACAGCAAATTCAAAGTAGCATGGCTGAGACAATTTTTGCTGTAGAATAGGACACATGTATAAAGTGCTGTGACAGTATGTTCACACGGGGTAATTTCGCCGCGTATTTGCGCTCTAATATGGGTGAGATGTGTGCCGAAATTATAGTAATCCATAGTTCTCACAGAGAATTATGGATTATACCTCCTCTCCCCGCTCGTACAATACGATTGTATTGATCGCACGGGGAGATAAGTGACAAGTCGAATATGTGGCGCAAGTAATGCATGCTGGGCTGCCGGACCCCCATCACCGCGGTAGTATGCGCTGATCAGCGCGAGCTCCCGAAAGACACAATGTATTGCGGCGCATACTGTATGCGCTGCAATACATTGTGTGAACATAGCCTTTGAAACTTAAAGGAGTTGTCTCATTACGAGCTTTCAGCCTGTCAGTGTCCCTGGTAAGTTGAACTGAGGGGCGTGCTTCTTGGTCTGTCTGTTCTGCTCCCTCTCCCCCTCCCATCAGCACACAGGCAGCTACGTAACTTCTATACAGGGGGGGGGGAGGGGGTTTGCTCTCAGAGTTCATCCTGTGTGTGCCTGCCTAGGTCTGTTACAGGAGAGGGCTGATCTATGAGTGTAGAGAGGTCTGTGAAGCTGCTGTGTATGCTAATAGAGCAGAGGGGATGCATGTGTTCCTATATCCCCTGCTTAGCTTACAAGTCTCCACATCTCCAGCAACAACAAGGGAAGTGTTACTATACTCAGGATGTTCTCACTAATACAGGAGAGCATAAAGTATTCACATGCCTGATCTGTACAGTATTAGTATAGTCACAGTTCCAAAGACATATCATGATTATAGTAAAAGACAGGGTCACTGCTGTCACATCTATCTGTGTAGAGAGCAGGAGGAAGCAGGGACACACAGGGTTAATCCAGGCTGCATGGACACAGACACCAGAGTCCTCCCTCCCCCTCCTTCCACTCCAGAAGCATTCTGTGCGGGAGGGGCTCTCTGCTCAGACCTGTCTTCAAAGGTGATGAGTCATTCAGACCTGACAGCCAGTAAGATAAGGATCAACAGGTCAGCTACTATAGAGATTTGAGAACCTGATGTAGTAATACTAACAGGGCTAGCTCAAAATCAGTAGGACATTTGTAATGAACATATATTGCAAAGCTGCTTGTTTTTTAAAGATCTTTAAATTAAAACCCAATCATTGTAGCGAGACAACCCTTTAAGCAATTTAAAACTGGTGTGTTGGCGCTCGGTTTCACAGATGTCACCCTTCGGCTATGTTCACTTGGCTTAAAATGGGCCGTATTTCGGTCCGTCATTACGCGCCGAAGTGCGCTAATTACGGGCTGAAAACGGCCCATTCATTACTGTAATCCACAGCTCTCATAGAGAACTATGGATTACGGCTCCTCGTCGCCGGGCGGGGAGATAATTGACATGTCACTTTCTAGCGGCGTATACGCGCCGCTAGCAGTGATTGTCTATGGGCCGGCGAAGTGCCGCCCCCTGCTTACTCCGCCGCTCCCGCCCCGCCCCCGTCCACACGGCGTAACTGCGGGGCGTGATTACTCCCCGCAGTTAAGCCGTGTGAACATAGCCATCGAGTCTATTGGTGGTCGTCATGTTATTATAGTGCTAAAATATTTGGTAACATTTGACAATTAAGAAGTACCTGTAGGTAAAAAGACAAATCATATAAACAAATGAACAGATGAAGAGACAATTGGTTCCGGCCCATAGACGCTCACAGTCCAGATGATATACTCAACAGTACTAATCTTCTTTTAAACTTTAGAGGCTGCCTTTGTATGAAATTAGAGACACTTCTGTGTATGTCTCTTTTATGATTTACTAGAAATAAAATACCATTGTTAGATCTGGTTGCCAATAAGAGAACAGCAATTTAAAAACACAAATGTAATTTTAATACCCAAATGTGATTATTGGCTTGGAAAGCTCACCTAGCATCTATTAGAGATAAGCGCCCGATTAACATTTGCCATTATTCATGATTATATTTTCTCTCATTTTATCGGAGACCCCCTATGGGACTAATGATTTAACTACACATAATGCAACATAACTAGGAATAAATACGAATTAACCTTGAAAAATATACTCAGCTCACTTATAATTAAGTCAGCGTGGTAAGGTTCAATGATTAACAAATAATGGAGACAGAGCTAAGTACATTCAATCAATGCTAACTCTGTATACGGGAAAAGTATCTTACTTTTACCTTACATGGAAAGACAACTAACACTACAGCTAATTAAACAATGAAGCGTAGTAACAAATGCATATGAAATATGCCTGGATAGCCATGCACATACATGTATGAGACCTGTAGAGAGATTTCTGCTTGTCTGATGTTTCTAGGACATATAGGATGAACTATGAAAGCAGTTGTGTAATGTAGACTTTAGCGGAGATTAGTTATATTTGAGATCAAGTGTAGTAAGAACCATTCTATAAAAATACGGAGCCACAGGGAAAATGGGAACCACCTCCCCACTGGCTTACCAATTTTTTGTTGCCATTTTAATTCACCAAATATCTCCATTGTATAGTATAATGCTAAAATAATATGTAATACCCAAATTAAATTGCCAAATAATATTACCATATGTAAGGTTGGTGCCAGCAGATTGCACTCTGGACAGTAGATGGTGTGGAAGCACCAGGAGGAAGGGGAGGATAGAAAAGAACCTGGAAATAGATGAGAGTTACTGCATTTATCAGTCAGAGAGAGTTTATGTGGGCCACCAGTAACCAGCCATGCCTTTGCGCTTGACAGAAAGAGATTCAGAGTGATTGGGGCAAGCAGCCAAGCTCAAAGGAAAACTGGGAATGTAACTGGGACAGGTATGGTGAGGAGAGGGAATGGTGGTCAACCTTTGCATGGAGAGGGAAATCCCTGTCCCATAGATGTGCTGCCCAAGGATGTGCTGTTTACATCACCTGGCTTCATGAAGGTCGGAGTGAGATAATTGACCGTCCTCTACTCAGGAGTGGGACAAGATATTCTGGTGCCCTAGGCATATAATGCCCCACCCCACCCCCACATGGAAAATTCAACCCATTCCATACCTCCTTGAGCCCCCTTTTCTGCCTGGGATGAAGTGGTGCCCTAGACGGTCACCTACCCGTCATCCCGGCCCTGCCTGTACTGCACAATTAAATTGTTTCAAGATTGAGGTTTTACATCAACTGACTTGGTATGACTTGTTCAAGTTACCTCACATGTGTTGTGACACCTTACTACAGCTTAAAAAGGGTAACGTTCCTTATTAAAGAGAAACACTATGTAGGCATGTAAGTGTGTGGAGACTTAAACGCCATCAGTTGCTCCACTGAAATGTAAATATATCCTGAAGGGCTCATAGAAATTTAGTTAAAGAAGTTGTCTCACTACAAGGATTGCTTTTCATGTTAAAGATCTTGCAAAAACAAGTCAATTTGCAATATATGTCCATTAACAGTGTCCTACCTATTCCTAAATATCCCCTCTTGTATGGGTTGCATCAACTCCTCAGGTCGCTATGGGTACAGACCTGTTTGATCTCTCCTGATAGGCTGCCAGCACTGGTTACTAGAGCTACAGACCTGGCTTCTACGACAGCCAAGTAGAAGCCAGTAAACACTCCCCTGGATTCTAAATGAAACCAAGAAAACAGGACTGAGGTAAGATGAATCAATGTAGTGAGACAACCCCTTTAAGACTCTTGCAATGTCACCTGCATTAAGGAATGCTATATCTAATAGTTGGCGCTGCAAGAGTCTCAGCTCATTTCCCATGAGTCCTTTAGAATAATGCAGAGAGCATTAAACATACATTGCTATATAGTATTGGGTATTTTACTCCTCAAATTCCTGTCCTCAGTTCCAAGGTTATCCCTCTTACAGCAAGCCCTGAATATGGGAGTGGGGCTGGTTGCTACAAGGAGCCCCCCACCATATCACACAACACAATGGAGTCTGGTAGTGCTGGCAGCCCCAGCAACCCAAGACAGAAGAGCCCCACCTCCGACAACCAGGCACACACACAAGCAACATACAGTAATAACTCATTGTGTTAATAGCTGAACAGTCTCTAAGTTACTAAACAATAACTTTTACCTAACATAGAGATTCTATTGCCAAACAAGGTAAGGCACAATGTTACCTCCTTACAACAATTAAGCACGCCAAACAAAACACTATCCAAAACAATATAGTAAACACGAAATTAATTTTATTACAATAGACACATATAAGTCAAGGTTTGAACTTTGCACCAACATATAACTTCCAACTCCTGGATACAATTATGGATGTGAACAAATTTGTTAGACTCCTTACTGTCAAAAAATATTTCTCCAATCAAGATGCTCAACAAGATGAAAAAGCGTCTTCTACCCAAAATATATCTAATGAATTTGATAGCTTGCATTTTAAAGAACAACTCACATTAAAGCATCTGCAGGAATTAGATACAGATACTGGCATAGAGATGGAAAATTCTCTGGAGCCCGGTGTCCATCATGACATGCCCAACCCCAAATTTTATCCCATACAAGCCAGAGTACCGGTATTAGAAGCTTTCCAAAATCTTATGGAACGCGATCTTACCGCACTCTATAACAAAAATGAGGAAAAACGTATCAATAATAGGAAAAATAAAAAAACGGGAAATCTTACTTGGTCCCAGATGAAGGCCATAAATGAACTTAAAAATATGCAAAATTTAGTCATCAAACGTGCTGACAAAGGGGGGGGGGACGGTTGTCGTGATGGATGCCGGCCCCCTATATCAAACAGGTCTATGAGATCTTAGACGATAAAACTACTTATCGCAAAGTACATGAAAATCCAAGCAAATCCTATAGGGATAAGTTGGAAAGGTTACTCACAGAAGGTTTCAGTCTAGGGGTACTCAATGAGAAACAAAAGAAATACTTATTGATAGATGATCCTATGGTCCCGATCTTTTATGGAATCCTTAAGGTGCACAAGAATGTGTTCCCCCCGGGATTGCGCCCTATTATCTCGGGCAACAATTTCCTGAAAGAACGTTTAAGTAATTGGGTTGACAAATATCTCCAACCTATTGTACAAAGTATACCAGGACACTACATCTGTCTTACAAAATCTCACAGGTAAATTTTGGCATGAAAACTTCGCATGGGTTACCTGGGATGTTATGAGTTTATACTCCACTATACCCCATGAAATTGCACTATTAGCTGTAAGTTTTTTTTCTTAAACAACAGGCACTATATGACAATAATCTACAAGAATTTATACTTATGGCCATAGAATACTTACTCAAAAGTAATTTTTTCAAATTTGAAAAATCTTATTATGTACAGTTGCTTGGTGCTCCAATGGGAGCTACCTTTTCACCCTTTCTAGCCAACATTACAGTGGCCTGGTGGGAACATCAGGCCATTTATAATGTTAACAATCCCTACGCTGACTGTATCATGTGGTATGGGCGCTACATCGACGACCTCTTGATTATCTGGGGTCGCGATGTAGCGCTCCTACAGCCCTTTATGGACTACATTGATTGTAATCCCTATAACCTACATTTCACAGGATTATGGGACATTTATCTTCAGGGAGACACTGAAACGGGCAAAATAGTTACCACTTTATATCGTAAACCAAATTCTGGAAACACGGTTTTAAAAGCTAATAGTTGCCATGCCAAAAACACCATTAGGGCCATTCCATATGGGGAACTAATCAGGGCTAGAAGAATCTGTACTTTGGATTATGACTATAAGCAGGCTGAAAAAACAATTGAGGAAAGATTGACACAGTGAGGTTACAATAAGACAGATATACAAAAAGCGAAAAATAAAGTAAGCTCTATGACGCAGCAACAACTATTGAGCAAAAACAACAAAAAAGAATAAGCAATGCAAAAGAGCAAAGTTGTGTTCACCACAAAATATAGTAATAACTTCAAACAAATCAAAACCATTTTGCATAGGAATCTTGCCATCCTGAGGCAGGACAGCACCCTGTCTGAAATTCTGGAGGAAGGGGTTAAAATAATCCCTAAAAGGGGTAAAACAATAGGAAATATCATTTCCCCTAGCGTATACATGAATCACATAAATACAACACCAAAAATATGGTTGTCCCAAAAGGGCTTTTTTAAATGTGGAGGTCCGCGATGTAATTGCTGTAAAATGGCCGTTAAAACACAAGAATTTACTGATATTCAAAAACTACACAAATACAGCATTAGACAGTTCATAAACTGTAACAGCCATCACTGCATTTACATCATAGAATGCACTATTTGTCAAAAGAAATATGTGGGCAGCACCACTCGTAAAATCAAGACCCGAATAGGTGAACACATTTACAGCATAAAAAAACAACAAAGTCAAATGTCAGGTGCTGCAAAACATTTCTTGGAAAATCATGACGGCGATTTAGCAAGCTTTAGGTTCTATGCTATAGAACAAATACAACTTCCTTATAGAGGTGGCAATTGGGTTAAAACTATAAGACAAAGAGAGGCATATTGGATTTTAAAACTTGGCACAAGAAGACCTGAAGGATTAAACTATCGCACAGATATGCTCTATATATATTAATCACTATGTTTATTTATAGGTCAGTATTTAGGTTGCATATACCATGCGTCATAAACACTGTATTTATATATGTCTTTTTCCCTTTTTCTATCTTTATATTAATGCATTACATATATTTAGTTAATATATGTATATACTATACATTATAGGTAATGCCATTATATATGCCTTTCTATTTTGTCAATGCAACAGGTATATCTAATCAATATATGTCATCATGTGATCTAGCCGTGTTAAATGATTGGTCTTAATGAGACCAATCAGACCTATGAGAAAGTAGCTCGCGCTCTGATTGGCTAAGCTGGACGAGCCCCCGCCGCTTCAACCAATCAGCTCTTTTCTGCCTTTTTACTGTCTTTTGAACTATCCCGTCTTTGAATATGATTGGTCAATTTTTCTCCACAGGTTAGAATGGGCCACTGTCGCTCCTATTCTGATTGGTCAATTCTCCTCCATAGGTTAGAATGGGCTACTGTCGCTCCTATTCTGATTGGCTGGTTTATGGCGACCAATGAGAAGAGCTTAAACAATTTGAATTACTGTATTTCCCGGCAATTCTCTCTATTGCAATTCCCTATGTAGCGCCGGTCTCGGCGACAAACGCGTTGTTCGGGATTTAACTGCTTTATTTTTAGAGAAGGTTTCAGCTCTTTATCTGATAATGTTTTACACTTAATAAAAATTAGTTTTTTATTCATACTCCATGCCTCACGGCGCTGAGCGCCGAGATTGCATTGCGCCGATCTCTCCATAGACTACAAAGGGAGAAGTAGCTCGCGCTCTGATTGGCTGGGATAGGCAAGCCACCACTAGCTCGGCCAATCAGCTCTTTTCTGTATTTTTAATGTATTTTGAACTGTCCCGCCTTTGATTTTGATTAGTCAAAACTTCTCCATAAGATATAATGGGTCTTTGTTGCTCCTATTCCGATTGGTCAATACATCTCCATAGGATATAATGGGTCTTTGTCGCTCCTATTCTGATTGGTCAATACTCCTCCATAGGATATAATGGGTCTTTGTCGCTCCTATTCTGATTGGCTGGCTTCTGCCGACCAATCAGAAGAGCTTAAACAATTTGAATTACGGTTTTTCCCAGCAATTCTCTCTATTGCAATTCCTTATGTAGCGCCGGTCTCGGCGACAGACGCGTTGTTAGGGATTTAACTGATTTATTTTTAGAGAAGGTTTCAGCGCTTTATCTGATAATGTTTTACTCTTAATAAAAATGATTTCTTTATTCATACTCCATGCCGCACGGCGCTGAGCGCCGAGATTTCAGTGCGCCCATCTCTCCATAGACTTCAATGGGAGAAGTAGCTCGCGCTCTGATTAGCTGGGATAGCCAAGCCCCCGCTAGCTCAGCCAAACAGCTCTTTTCAGCATTTTTACTGTATTTTGAACAGTCCCGCCTTTGATTTTGATTGGTTCAAACTTCTGCATAGGTTATAATGGGTCCCTGTCGCTCCTATTCTGATTGGCCGAGATAGCCAAGCCCCCGCTAGCTCAGCCAATCAGCTCTTTTCTGCATTTTTACTGTATTTTGAACTGTCCCACCTTTGATTCTGATTGGTCAATAGTTCTCCATAGGTTTTAATGGTTCACTGTCGCTCCTATTCTGATTGGCTGGTTTATGCCGACCAATGAGAATAGCTTTCAGAATTTGAATTACTGTATTTCCCGGCATTTTACAATATCCAAATTCCTGATATTGCACCATTCTCGATTTTTGGAAAGTGATTTTTTTTTTTATATTTTCTATTTTTTGTGGTTGAGCTCTTTTCTGACAATGTTTTCCGCCTTTATAAAGGCGATTTTTTTGGAATCATACTCCATGCTGCATGGAGCGGAGCGCCGAGATTTCTCTTGCAATCTTCTGTATGCTTCCTCGCATGTTCCGTTCTTGCTTCACTTCGCCGCCGCCGGAGTATTTAGACCAAAATAAACTAGGTCTGACTGTCGGAGCTGCAGAGCGCTGCATTGCGCCGCGCTTTGGTGAGCCGCCATTGTATATGCCTCGGAGTTTTCGAGCGCGCCGCGTCCCGCCCCGGAACGCCCACACCGCGCCCACACCGCGCCCATTGCCCGCCCCTTCATGCGGGGCGCAGCTGAAAGTGGCGAACGCTGCGCCTAACACTGCATCCCTGCGTCCGACAGGGGGATTCGGGCCGGGAGGCGCAGTTTACTCCTAAAAACAGGCGAAAAGCCCGTTCATACATGTCGCCCTTAGTATTTAGAAATTAATATTTTTAATCTCTCCAGTAATAGGTAAAAACAACCCTTCTGAATTCACATCTGCCACTGTTTCTGTGATGTTTTGGTCTTTTGTCAGTCTTCCTTTTCTTGACTATAATGATAAAGCATAGTACTCAAGACATGACCATTGGAACTCATGGGTTCCAGTGGTGGCATGCTGTCCATCCTGACATGACCAACATGGCCAGCGTTTGGTTGACTATGCCATGTGTAAACTACAGATCTGTATTACGTAGTGCCATGTAGCTACAGTTAGTGAATAGAATTGGTTACTACCTAAGCCCATAAGCCAGGTGGCTTTCATCAAGAGAAGAGAGCAACATCTAATGGCATTCATAGGACATATGTATATTTTCCCATCCAAGACTTTTTCATGACTTTTGTGCCAAACCTAGCCCCTTTGTTCACCAATATTTTATACCCGAACTGTGCTGGTAAATACAGGAAAATCAAGTGACCAATCACCAGCCTTTTTCTAGACAAGAGAATGGAAGTTTATCCAATCAGTGAACAATATACTGGTTTTTCTGTTTGCAAAAAGGCTGGTATTTGGTCGTATCTGATATATGCGAACCTGTACCTATCTCAAGACTGGGCCTCCAAAAGTCCTTCTGCAAAGCTTAGAGTCGGTCATATTTGTGGTAGTCTCCATCCTGCTTCATGGGAGTTCCAAGTATGAGTTTTAAGCAGGCTCGACCTACTCTCTTTTTTGTCAGGAGCCCATTGTTAATATAGGCGCAGGTCCCAAAGGTAGGACCCGTACCCTTTAGACAGTTATGGCATACTATATTGATAGGCCATAAATATCTGAGATTTTAGGCCTCTTTAACAACGCTATAAAATGGCAGAAATAGTGCAATGATGAAATCACACTGGACTGAGTGACTTCACAACTAACCACATATTTCTCCAATAAAATGTGATGTTATAGATGGTACGCTCAAAGACACGTTATAGCTGCCAGCAAAAACATCATTAGGCCGACAGCTGTCACTCCCAGTCAACCCATTAACATGCTGTTTCGGTTCAGCCAAGAACGAGTGCCAATGTCTATTTTAGAAGGTAGGGGGTAAAGCTGCCAATCACCTCTGGCCCCACTTCTCTCTGTAAGATACAAATGCATGGCAGTTTTTTATCATCCATAAGATAAAAATATGCAAAAATGAATGAAAGAAGAAGTAAAAGAGATCAGTTTGACCATAGTTAATAAATATATAGTAACCTTGATGGGTTTTTATATTAACTAAACTTTTATATGACTTGAGTTTCCGCATATGCCGTGCACCTAGCATTCTGGGAAAACACATTGGTTTGTAACACTTGACTGATATTCCCGACAGTAAATGGGCTGAATGAACATAAGTGTTGCTTTTATGGCATCAGGTCCCCCTCATACCATATAAAATGATCACCTGGTATGAATATAAATCAGGAATAGTCGTGCACACAGATGACTACCTGCATTAGAGGGCAGAGCAAAATCATTGCTAATTCACACTAATGTTGTAAGATCCTATTTCTGCTGCCTGTCAATCTGTAACTGGAGAGATTTAACATATTTGAAACCCACTTAAGCATCCTTTATTTACTATGAATAGCATGACTGGGATGATGTATATGAAGACCATTTTACCAGAGTGGTTTAAACGACTTCTACGCCACAAAAAATTCCATTTAGTGGTTTATAAGTGTTATGAGGCATATTAGATGCCTCACAGAGTATTATAGACATGAGAATGGGTCATTAGTCTTACACACCGTATGGATTTCAATAAAATTTTCTGAGGCCAATACTTACTATGGAATATTGCTTGACATGTTTGCCCTTGCTGGACACTTACCTACTATATGTTTTAAGTCAGGGGTGTCAAAATCATTTTCCCCAAGGAGCACATCAGCAAAATAGTTGCCCTTAAAGGGCTGATTGTAATTGAAGGGCTGTATAAATGTAACTACTCCTTCATATATTGTTAAATAACCTGAGAAACCATGTCACACACCACCATCATCTATTGATCATGTTCTGAAAATAACAACAGACACAAAACCAAAAAAGTCTGCAACTACTCAAAATGTAGTCACAATTGGACTGCACACAAAAACAGAGACACAGGGTATAAGGTCAGGTTCCCATATGAGTTGGATGTTCCATTTGGACCCTCCAACACAGAGTTGGCATCAGAACCATTACATGACAGACAACAATGGCACCTGATGGACATCATTGACTACAATAGGATGCATCAGGTTCCAACATAGTGTCTGTTTTTTAATGGAAAAAATAGTGCTAAATGCTGCGCTATTTTTTCCATCATCTTTTATGGGATCTGCGATGGAGGCTACGAAGGGCAGGAGTTACACAAGAGGCATTATGCACCAAATGGAAGTGTCCCATGATGCATTTTATGGTGTATGTACCTTTTTTTTCTGTTGTGCTGATGAAGTATTTCACGGAGATGTTATGGTGCACCATGTGATTAGTAAATGGTCAATATATCCTTTAAGGTTGTATAATAGCCAGCTCCTTACTCCTTTAAAGCATGGTACTTTGGATGGTGGCTAGAGTGCCCAGGTAGGGCTGTCTGAACAGCAATTGTCTGTGGGTTGCTGAACAGAGTGGTGTGGAGGTTTGTGTTGGAGGTCTCTATGCTGGTGCCACCACTGCCAAGCGATGTCTGGGTCTTTCAGGAAAGATGGAAAGCTGGTCCTTTTGTTTCTGGGCCTTGTTTATCCATGGGATAAATCTCACTGCCATTTGTTTAGATTAAATTCCAGTCCATAGAAGAAAATATTTCCTTACATTCCCCTTAATGAAAGCCATCTTCTTTTGATAAATAGGATCCTCAGACCTTCCATTTTAATATGCCAAATCAGGCTTTAGTTCAAGGTTAGGTATAGGGGGGACCTGTCATGTCTTCATGATGTCCATGCTACCTCATTACAACCAGCTATGATTCACTGCAACACTGAAACACTGCAGTGAATGGGAAAATTAATATTTGGGTCACTCCCCACTGCCTTGCTTGTTGAACTTGATTGACAGATTTTTCCTTCTTTGTATAGGGTAAGACCTGACAATCAAGCCTAATGGGGTGTGGAGATGTGCAGTGCAGAGTTGCCCAATGAATATTCTCCCTGTTCCTTTTTACAAATTATGATGTCTCTGAAACGTTGAGTTGTAATGAAGGATGCTCCTGTTTCATGCTGCCCATATGATTGTGACAGGTTCTCTTTAAATGGCTTGTATGCTTTGGACATCTATTTTTGTTAGCATGGTCCCCCAATAATAAATCACAAGGTGCTTTGTGTTGGGACCCTAGGTATTCTGCTGTGAACATTAATAGCAAGTTACCAGGGGCGTAACTAAAGAAGCCAGGTCCCCAAAGCAAACTTTTGGATGGGGCCCCTACCCCTCCCTCGCCCACCTCCCTGACCACGACCATGTACCAGGACATGCTGTTAGATAATGTAGATAATACAAGGGGCAAATACCTCACCATACATCTCACCATCATACTGCTACCAAACAAATCCACTATACCAAAACCAATATTACCAATAACACTACTACATATGGACCTGATTATACCGCCAGAACATGACCACAAATTACCACCACATAGTGACTGAATAATACCCCTACACTATTACTGATCAGTACACAAAGACCAATAGTACCACCATATAGTGACCATATAGTGCTAGTTAGTAGTGTACACAGGCTATGTAGACTGTATATAACCACCATACAGTGACCATATAGTGGTAGTCACCAGTGTTCACAATCTCTGCAGACTGTATATTACCTCCATACAGGGACTATATAGTGGTAGACACCAGTGTACACAGGCTCTGTAGACTGTATAAGTGACCATATGGTGGTAGACACCAGTGAACACAGGCTCTGCAGACTGTATATTACCACCATACAGTGACCATATAGTGGTAGACACCAGTGTACACTGACTCTGCAGACATATAAATGATTACAGTGTAGTTACATCTTGTGACTCACAGATGACGTTTCTCGTTGACTTTCTCTTTGTTCTGCATCCGGTCCAGAACACCATGATAACGTCTCCCGACCACTTGTTCCTGCAGATTTAGACACAAATATCTTAGAATTCTGACTTTTCCAGCACCTGCCGCCCTGGCTATGTGGGGTCCATTTAGGCAGGCAGGGTTTAGATAGGCTATATGGGGCCCCAAATAGGCAAGGTTTAGGTAGCCAATAGAGTGCCCATATAGGCAGGCAGGGTTTAGGTAGCTATAGGGACCCAGAAAGGTAGACGGGGGTTGGGGGGGGAAAAAAAGGGGGGCCATATGGGTGGGGTTTAGGTCCCCAAAAGGGGCCCCATAAAGTAGCAGGAAAGGTTCGGGGCTAAAAATGGTAGGCAAGTTTAGGGGGCTATGGGGGGTTTATAGCCCAACGGGCTTCAGGGTTTGTTTTAAAGGGCTATTCAGGGGGCAAACTTAGAGCAAATAAAACCACCTTTGGGGGGGCTTATGGGCGGCGGAGGAGTAAAAAGGGGGGGGGGGGGGGTGGGGAGGGAGGGGGGGGGGGGGGCTGGGGGGTATGCAGGAGGTGGGGGTTTTTGGGCCCGGCGGGGGGGCTATCAGGCAGGGGGGGGGCTATTGGGAAGGCGGGGGGTACCCTGGGCGGGCCCTTGGGGGGTTTACAGGCAGGCTTGGGGTGAAATAAGGCAGTTTAGGGAAATACAGGGGTTTAGGGGTAAACGGGCAGGTTTGGGGTTTTATACAGGCAGGCTTAGGGGGTATACGGGCGGTTTTGGGGGGAATCCCGGGCGGGTTTTGGGGGTTTTAAAAGGAAGGTTGGGGGCAGGCAAAAAAAAAAATAGTTTAGTCCCCTGGGCCCCACGCCCCCCCGATGCTGCAGCCTCGTGCTCAGCGCGGGCGGGGCGGGGGATGTGACTCACCGCCGTGCCCACGTAAACCCCAGAGGGCCGGGGGGGAAAAGGGAGCCAGCGGCGCTCCCTTCTGCTTTTTCCGGGCAGCGCTCCCTCTAAACCTGGGGCCGGGGGGCCCGGGGGTTTCAGAGGAGCATGCCGCCCCCAACTCCCCGCCTGCCGCATTTGAATTGTTAATTTTTCACTGCCACGGGCCCTGGGGCTTAAACCGGGGGTTTTAGGGGGACAAAGGTAGCAGCTCCCCGGGGGGCGGGGGCCCCCCCAAACGGCGGGGGCCCGCGGGGTAACTGTTACTCTGCTCCCCCGGGTAGTTACGCCCCTGCAAGTACATGGTTTTAAAGGCTGAAAAAAAAACATTTGCCCCTTATATCCCCGGGTAGTATTAAAAGGGGGCCCAGCAGCATGAAAAAGTAAATTTCATCGCGCCACTGCCTCTCCTCGGCCGCACAGCCTAATAACTCTGCATAACTCTGCATAGGCTGTCGGCCGAAGGAAAAAGCCAAAAAAAAAAAAAAGTAAAAAAACCCCCGGGCGTGATGTAAACCTGTCGGGGTTTGGCAAAAAAAAAAGGCGGGGGGAAGGAGGTGAAACCCGCCCACCGGGACCCCCGTCTGGCATCTCCTGGGTCGCACGTTGAGGGGGCCCTATACATCCCCACCAAATAGGGGAATATATCCCTTTCCTGAGGAGGGAACCTATATAATTCCTACTGAGGGGGCCCTCTATTCTTTCCAAAACAGGGTCCCTATATATCCCTCCCTCCCTGAGGGGACCTAATATATCTCCCCTTATTGGGGTTTCCTATATTTTACCTGCCTGCCTGGGGAACCTATACATACTGTCGGGGGGGACCATATAACCGCTCCCCTGGACCTATTTTTAACCTGCCTAACTGGGGGGGACCATACATCCCAAAACCAAACAAGGGGACCTATATCCCTTTTTACCAAAAAGGGGGGGGAAAACCTATATAATTTCCCAAAACTAAAGGGGGCCTCTAAAATTTCCTAATTAGGGTACCTATATATACCTGCCTCCTGGGGGGCCCTATATAAAACCTTTTTTTGGGGGCCCAATATATACATGCCTGGGGGGGGCCTATATATACCTGCCTGCCTTGAGGGGACCTAAATATCCCTCCCTAACGAGGGAAACCTTACATCCCAAACCAAAACTGGGGAAAAACTATAGAGTTTCCTGGGGGACCTTTTTCCATGCCAAAACCGGGAGGGGGAAAACCCTATACACCCCCCAAAGGGGGCCCTATAACCTCCCGGGAAAAGGGGGACAAATAAAGCCCTGAGGGGGCCCTATTTTACCTCCCAAACTGGGGGGCCCAAAGGGGTTCCTATTTTATGTTGGGAGTTGTTTGCTCCCAACGGGGGGACTTTTTATCCCTAAAAGTAAGGAGCTGTAAAAAAGTGATATTCTAAGTTTTTTAATGGAAAAATTCTGCAGGACGAGCCCAGGGCGGGAGATGCCTTCAGGGTGGTCGGGAACCGAAAAAAAAAAAAAAAAGGGGGAAAGATCCCACTCCTTCCTGTTTGGTCCCGGGTCCACGCAGTTGGGGGGCACGGGGCACCGGGGTGCCCCTTTAAAGAGATTTTAAACCCTTACGCTAGCAAAAAGGGAGCCCTGGGGGTTTGTCCCAGCCATCCATCCCCCGGAGCGGGTGGGGGGAACACACCATGCATTTTTAACTGTAGTAAGTGAGGGGGGCCCAAAAATTTCTGATTTAACCTTTACTTTCCTTTCGGGTTTGTTTCCTGCAGATCTTTCTGCCCAATTTTTTTACGTTTGCGGGTTTATGGTTTATTTTTACGAGGGTGACCCTATGATTTTTTCTTTTTATTAGTCTGGCCCTCTAAAACCATTTCAATTTCTCATGTGGCCCCATGGGAAAAATAATTGCCCACCCTTGTCTTACAGTGTTCATTGAGAGGATGGAAAAACCCTATAAAGTAGAAGCCAATTATCCTAATTTTAAGGAAAAATTCTTTCTTGACTCCAAAGTAGCAATCAGAATAAATTCCTGGATCAGCGGCCCTTTTTTCAAAATCTGAGTCACTATAACTTGTGATATTATTACGCTCTAGAAATGCATCCACATTCTTTTTGAATTCTTTTTGTGAATTTACCATGACAAGTTCCTCTGGCAGAGAATTCAACAGTCTCCGCTCTTCATAAAGAATCCCCTTCTAGTTTATTCAGAAACTTTCTTTTCTTCAGAAAAGGGGGGATGTTCTAATCATCCTTGAAAAAATAATCGGGAGAGATCTCTGTATTCCCCCTTTTTTAAAATATACATACAGTGCTAAAAAAGATTACATCCCCCGGCAGAATTTTTTTGCTTACTGGCCTTTTTTCAGAGAATATAATGATAACACAAAAACTTTTTTCCACTCTGGTTAGTGGTTGGGGAAGCCATTTATTGTCAAACACTGTTTTCTGTTTTTAAAAAAATAATGACAACCAAAACACCAAATGACCCTGACAAAAGTTAATACCCAGTTCTTTAAACCTGTTTGCCCCTCTAACATCAAAGACAGCTTGAAGTTTTTTGGGGTTGGGTGAGCTATTTATTTTCTCAGATTAAAACTGCCCCATTCTTCCTGGCTAAAAACCTCCAGTTCTTTTAAATTCCTGGGCTTGATGAACTGTGCTTTGTTGGATCTCCCCCGAGTGCTCAATATATTGAGGCGGGGAAAGGATGGCCACTCCAAAAACCTTTACTTTTTTCTGCTGTAGCCAATGAAGGGCGCTTGGCCTTGTGTTTTTGTTTTTGGCTGTTGGAACATTCAAGTACATCCCATGGCAGACCGGTGATGAGTGCAAATTTTCCCCCGTATTTGCTGATAACGTCTACATATTTTTTCCTTCATCTTTGACCAAGTTTCCTGGCCCTTTGAACTCACACACCCCCAAAAAACAGCAAAACCACCCCTACTTTACAGTTGGAAAGGTGTTCCTTTATCATAGGCCTAATGACACCCCTCCAAAAATTTAAAGTTTATGGGTTTTGGCGAAAAGTTTATTTTGGTCTCACACTCCAAATTACCTTGCTCCAAAGTTTTGGAGGCTTGTCTCTGTGCTTTTGGCCATTTGGGAGATACTTTTGGGATTTGTGCAGTAATGGTTTTTCTGGTGACTCACTGCAGCCCCTTTTTCTTCAAATGCCTCCTTTGGGCCCGTTCACCGCTTTTTTTCGCCCGGATTTGCGACGGGTTGAGATCGCAATCCCTCGCAAATCATCAGAAATGAGTACGCCTTTTTTATTGATTTCAAAAAAAAACGGGCCCTCGTTTACAGACGCTATTTCCGTGCCGGGTTGCCGCCGTGGATTTGGGGCAACCGGGCGGAAAAACAATGTGCACAATTATTTACGGGCGGATTCACCACCTACAATGTTTTGGAAAGGGGGAAACCCGGGGGGGAAAATCAGTTCCAAATACGGCCACAACTTAGTGGCACTTTTTTTGGCAACTGATTTTCTACTGTTTTTCGGGAAAGGGTATTTACGATGGGCAATCTGATGTAAAAACTTTCGAAAAAAATCCTTGAACATGGGCCTTTTTTGTGCATCTTAAAGCAGCCAGACAGATATTTTCAGAGTTTTTTTTCAACTAAATTTTTAAATTGTGGTTTTTCTTTCCCATAAACAACAATTTTCCGGGCATTTGTAGCAAAAATTGCCCAGGGTTTGGTTTCTACAGACCCCCTGTTAATCACAGTTTAACATGCTGACTGACTTTAAATCAATTCCCTTGGATATTTTTTTTGAAACCCCTTTTCCTGTTTTAACATTTCAGCTCCCTTTTCCCTAATCCATTGAAAATTTTTTTGTTTTCCCCTGACTCACAATCCAAAAAAGGCAGTGGCGGGATGAAAGATAAAGTGTCTGGTTCCCAGAAACTCACTCAGTTTTTAAAGCCACCAGGGATTGGGTAGGGTAAAATCACCCAATTTTGTTTGGGTTTTTCCCGTAAAAATATATATATTTGAAAAACAAAAAAAAATAGGAATCACAGGGCTGGGAAAAACCCCCCCAACCCTAACCATGAGGGGGAAAAAAAGTTTTTTGTTACTTTCATTTTCCCTTTTAAAAGGGGGTTCAAAAAAAGAAAAATTTCCCCCCCGGGGGAAATGTAAATTTTTTGAGCACAACTGTATGGTTTAAGGTCACCCCGGGGCCCGGTTTTTTTTTTAAACCCCTTTCCCACATACCCTTACTGATTTTGGGAAACGTTTTGGGGGAAATTATGGTTACCCCAAAGATTGTGTATATTTTTAAGATTCTACTTATTCATCCCTTTAAGGGCACCCTTGCAAGGCTTTAAACTAGAGCCTTCCCCCCGGGGGGCAATGTTTGGGCCCTTTTGAAACAACCCAATCCCCACTTTTTATTTATTTTTTAAAAACCCTCCCACACACCTCTGAGCCTGTCTCTACAGCGTTTACTCTGATTATTTACATTCTGATGTGCACAGTCAGGTCTGGGGTTGGTCATTTTCTTGGTGGTGTCAAAGGTTAGTGAGAAAAAAAATGATTGAATTTCCAGATTCTGTCGGTCTGTCATTTGCAAAGAAAGATTAAAGGCTACATGTAAAAACTGCTGTATTTTTGTACACTTTTATGTGCTTCCTCACCATATGTTTTTGACTGTGGTTGTTAAAAATCTGCCCACGTATTTGACTTCCTGTTTGGCGATATTGTGACTCAGTTTTCTATCACTCCATAACAAGTAAAGCTCTGGTGGTGTTAATTTCATAGACACATACTTCAAATATGCATAAGATATGATACACATTTACTATTGTGTGGTCCTTGGGAAGCAAACATGAACATATGGCCATTAGGTGGAGGAGAAGGTGTTGGACAAAGTATTTATAATCAGATACATGTTGTGACACATTATCAGCTCTTGTTACATAAACTAGCAAACTGGTCTCAGCAAGTGTTACTAAATAAATCTGTTCAGCCGCAAAATTGTATTCCCCATGAGCAAAGACATGTAAATATTGTAACTCATAATCACATTCACTGAGACATTAAATGAGAAAGTTACAGTAGACGTGTCCCATTCATCGTCTCTCTCTTTACATATTTTACCCTCCAACAATTCACCATTCTGGAAAATAAACCAAATGTGTAATTGAACCTTCGAAGAATATTTGGACTTGAAATGTTCAGTAGTTTGCAGAAGATTCTCTGTACATACTGTGAAAACAGTTTTATGATGAGTTATCCAACCAGATGAATCCTGACTGGATTATTAGAAGGACTAAAAAGAGGAAAGTACCAGTGCTACTGCCATCTAGGGACATTCACTAGACCATTTAAAGGGGTTTCACACAGTTTGTTTTTTGCTCCACGCTTTCCCCAGTACCACAAGTCCACTGCCTTGGCATATCCTTTGACTCTGCCCTGTCTCTCAAACTGCACATCCAAGTCCTTACCACTTCCTGCCACCTCCACCTAAAAATATTTCCCGAATCCGCTCCTTTCTGATTTTGACTTGTACATATCTTTATGATTTCCCGCCTAGATTAATATAATATTCTTCTCTGTGGCTTACCATCTAACACTCTCAATCCAACACTGCTGTCCGGCTGATCCACCTTTCTCCTCTTTACTCCTCTGCCTATCCCCTCTGCTAATCCCATCAATGATTAGCTATTACCTAGCAAATTTAGTTCACGTTACTAACGACATTTAAAGCTCTCCATAACCTGTCCTCTTGTTAGGAATGGCAAAAATCTCCCAATCATTTCGCTTCTCCTGCCTACTAGATCAAACAACTCTCTGGATGATCAACTAAACTGTATATGTGGGCTTGATTTTTGGGAATGGTTGATTGCTAGTCCTTTATAAAGCTCAGCTTTACTTGGTGGCTAGTGCTGAGCATACTATTAGTTAAGGGATTGTGTTTTGTGAGCTTATTTCATTTTGTTTCTGCATTCAGTCCTGTTTTGGTTAGTTTTCGGTTCCCCGTTTGTATTTGATTCTCAGTTGTTTCTGTTCTACCCTGTGTCAGTCTTACAATGTTTTCTACTTCTGCCTTCTCTTTGGTAGTTCTGTGCAGTTTTGTTTAAGGGTCAGCATAGCTGAGGGACATTGGTAGGGATGTCATCAGTGGTAGAATAGGGGATAAAATAGGGTTTTAGGGGACTTGAAGGGGTTTTTCCACGATGTAATGTTGACGTGGGATCCTCCACAATGGGTATTTAATCACTTTTCTAAATATATGTGATTACAAAAAGTGAAGACTCTGAGAGCTACAGCATTTCTCAATCCCCCTTAGTTACCTGATAGCTTGCATTAGACAGGACCAGAGGAGCTGACAGGCCGGCGCTTGCGTGAAATACTTCTTATCTGATGACAGGGAAAATGAATGAGCTTCAAGGGGCTGGGTAGAAAGTGCAGTGTATGAGCCTGTGTCTTGCTGTATAGAGAATCAACTGTTGTAAAGTTATTATTTGCGTTAAGTTTTGAGACGCTCCCTTATTCCTCACTCTCTGCTCACCCCCTCCCTCTCTCCCCTGCAGCCTTCATGACTCAGCATGATTTGTTTATATTGTACTCCTGTGCTGTGAAGGAGGTAAGTAAATCAGTCCTGGAAAAACCCCTTTAAGGCCAGGACTAAGGACAGATTAGGGAAAGCTAGTTGTTAGGGGTCAAATATCTTTGATACCTTGTTTGTACATTCAAGACATTTATCGTTCTATCTTCAGCCATGCCCTTGTCATCATCTATCTTGCTGTCCATCATCAGTTGGCACGTCCCTGCATTAATTTTTGACATAAGCTTTGTATTACCGTATATACTCAAGTATAAGCCGAGTTTTTCAGCACAAAAAATGAGCTGAAAAATCCCACCTCGGCTTAAACTCGAGTCACTGTTGGCGCTCAGGCACTGTGATGGCGCAGGCACCGGCAGGGACACTTCCGCTGTACTCCTGAAAGCGCATACAGCTGAAGACTCTATTTCAGAGTAGAGCGCGAGCGGTCCCTGCTCCGCAATAGAACTCTGGAAGATGCAAGCAGACTTCATCACGCCGCTTGTGCCAGAAGATAGAGCACAGGGAGAGCCTCGGAGCGGCGGGGAAAGGTAAGTACTTGTATTTTTTCTTTTTTTTAACAAGCCCTGCTTCTACCTGCCTATAACTGCCTATGGGGGGACATTTACCTGGCCATACATGACTATGGGGGACATATACCTGACTATGGAGGGCATATACCTGGCTATACATGACTATGGGGGACAAATACCTGCCGATAATTGCCTATCCTTGCATATTAAAGGACATATACCTGCCTATGATAGGACATATAGCTGTCTATACCTGCCTATGAGGGGACATATACCTGCTTATACCTTCCTATGAAGGAACATATACCTGCCTATACCTGCCTATGGGGGGACATATACCTGCCTATGGGAGGACATATATCTGCCTATGGTGGACATTTACTTGCCTATGGGGGACATTAAACTGCTTATACCTGCCTATGGGGGACATATACCTGCCTATGGAGTACACTAAACTACCTATACCTGCCAATACATGCTTATAGGGGACATTAAACTGCCTATGTAATTTTACTGGTATCCATTTTTATTTTTTAATTTACCAGTAGCCGCTGCATTTTCCATCCTAGGATTATACTCAAGTCAATAAGTCTTCCCAGTTTTTTTTTGGGAAAAATTAGGTTCCTCAGCTTATATTCGGGTCGGCTTATACTTTAGTATATATGGTATTTGCATTTGGGGGCATTCTGGGGGTGTTTTGCACCACACTTGTAATATTAGACACATTTATGATTGTGCCTCGGCAAAATTAGGTGCATTACTGCTCGAACAGGTAGACCTATTTTAATGTGGTCTGCCTGAGCCTGAGCAGTCGTAATTAGGGAAACAAATGTCCCTTATTTCTCAACTTATACCAGTAAAATAATAAAAAGTAATTTATGATAATTATCAAAGTATATACAATTAAATTATATAAATTTCATAATAAATCCTATAATATAAAATTATATATCTCAAAAATATAAAATGATCTCATACAAAATATATTTTAGATTAATGTAATCTAAAATTAATTTAAAATTAAATAATATAAATTAATTAAACCAATACAGTATCTACCATTAATCCCGTTCCCAGTTGTGTATTTATGGAGTTAGCGTAGAGTTATTAGTGATTACACATCACAGCAGGCGAGAAATAAAATAAAAGGTGTTAGAGGAGTATGTCAATGAATAGAAACTATGGTAGTGATCTTGCATGGTGCACCACAAGTCTCAGCAAGACCTGTGGTGTGCCGGCTATTGCTGTATGCCAGGTACAAATTTGGCGCATTACTAATGCATGTTTGTCGCATTACCAATGCGCTAAAGTTTTGCGGTGCGCCAGATACAGATGTGAGGCGACTCGAACTTTAGGCACCATTTATGACGCACATTCACCACTTTCACATATTCAGGCACATTTTTCATTGGAAAAAGATGCAAAAAATGGCCTTGATGTGCCAAGATTCATACTAGTCGCCTTTAGTGCTAATATTGTATTGTCCTGGTTTCATGTTATGTATTCGAACCCCTTTGTTCAGTACTTTCAACCTGATACCTGATAGCAGGGATGACATCATCACACAGGTTGGCACACAGAACAGCCGGCATCTTGAGGGTTATCTCTAACAAAAAAGGGAACTAATTACTTTTGTTTACTTTAGCTTTAAAGCTTCTCTGGACTTAAGATAAACATCTCCTGCTCTCATGTCAGAGTTATTAACAGACACTTGAATACGGAGCTGATATGCTAATCACTGCCATAGAACCACACACAGCCAAACCAGGAAGAGACTGAATGCATGAATAAAAGCTGCTTTTGGCTCTGTGTGGTGAGACAACCCCTTTAAGAGAAATTCTAATTAGGGTCTGTCTGCATGCTGCAAAAATGCTGTCAATCCATAGTAAAATCGGTAACTTCACATCCATTAAGGGTTTGTGTTACATCCGTGGGCTTCTGCGGCATCCTCTATCCATAATGTACGGCAGAGGATACGCTGTGGATCATGATTCTATACTTTGTGTATTTTGACTGCATGGGTCTGAACACTTCTCTAGTTAGACCCGTCCTCTGTTGCTAATTACCGACCAGACACTAACCTGCCCTTGATTTCTAAACCCTTGGCATGCTTGGTCTACACTCAACCAATCCACTATCTCTCTGCTAACTCTCTCCTCTACAATCAGGTTTCCGCACCTTACACTCCACAGAAACTGCTCTAGCTAAAGTCTCAAATTATCTCCTCACAGCTAAATCTTAGGCAACTACTCATTGCTGCTTCTTCTAGATCTCTCTGCAGCATTTGACACTGTTGATCACCAACTTTACAGCATGCTCAGCACCGTTGGCCTACAGGACACTACGTTTTCTGGGTTTTCATCCTACCTCTCTGATGACTTCTTCAGTGTCTCATTTGCCAGTCCTACTTTTTCTCCTCTTCCACATGCTATTGGAATTTCTTAGGGATTGGTTCTAGGTCCTCTCCTGTTTTCAATCTACACTGCGCCCATTGGAAAAAGCATAAGCAGATTTGGTTTTCAGCACTCTCTCTACGCTGATGACACTCAATTATACACCTCTACTCGTGACACCTGGACCTCAAGAACATCTTCAGAATCCTTCCTTTTCTTACTGTGGAAACAACTCAAACGCTCATTGTTGCTCTTATTCTTTCTCGTCTGGACTACTATAACTCCGTGCTTATCAGTCTCTCTCTCTAGTGGTCTTCCTTGGACCCATCCTTTCACTATCTACTCTGAACCAGATTAAGTATCACTTATGGAATCTCAGCTCCTGACAATATGTCAGAGAAAATGCTCAGCGGAGGAGTATCGCACAAGATCCACAAGTGGTGTGTGACAGCGTGATGGTGTGACCCAGCACTAAAAGCCCTGTTCAGAAAGGACCTATCAGATGCCCTCAAGGACGTTTGGGTCAGCCATTCCAATTCTCGAACTTTAGAACAGGCTATGGCCCCGGCAGTGCGTATAGACCACAGACTCCGAGACAGACATAAGGAAAAAGTGGCCCTGATTGTCCCTCTGTGTGTTCTCTGTCACCTGCTGTTGCCAGTAAAAAAATCTGTCCCTCCTCCTTCTACATCTGGAGAAGAGCCGGTGCAGCTGGGAGCCATAGATGCTAAGGCTCGGAGGGAATACCGGCTCAAAACTCCCTTTGTTTGTACTGCTGCAACCTAGGTCGCTTCCTACTGAACTGTCCTTCAGATCCAGGCCTCTGCCGGTAAACTCCAGTGCTTGAGACGTAGTTGGAGGAACCACTCAGGCAATCAGGTATCTTCCAAACCTATTTCCAAAGTATTATTGCCTATGTCCTTGTTTTTTGCTTCTAAGTCTATATCTGGGGCGGCCATGGTTGATAACGGGGCGGCTACCAACTTTGTTGATTTTACTTTTATGTCTGCCTTCGGGCTGGATTTGGTGGAGGTGGACCATCTTTTTACTGGTACTGAAGTGGATTCTACCCCATTGGCAGGGGGAAGGATCCATTTTAAAACCCCTCAGGTATTTTTGCAGATTGGTTCAATTAATACTCAGTTTGAGACATTTTTTGAAAACCTGTCCTCTGACATCATTTTGGGTCTCCCTTGGCTGGAGCAGAGAAGAATTGATGCTCCTCCCACTGTATTTCATTACATTTAACTGAATTTATCTGAATGTCAAAAGGATCAAGTCAATCTGTCTGAGTACATCTCTGATTTTGTCCACGTCTTTGACAAAAATCTGCCGATTTGTTAGCCCCTCTCCCCTCCCCCCATAGACCTTGCGACTGCAGTATTGAACTCTTCCCTGCATCCAAATATCCTAAGGAAAGGATCTCAAACGATTCCGCTCCTGAGTGTGAAGCTATGTGGGAATATATGTTGCATAGTTTCCTAAAGTGACACATCCATCCTTCTAATTATCCCATGGGGGCATTTGTTTGTTTTTTTTGTGGAGTTGAAGGATGGTGGGCTGAGACCCTGTATAGATTATAGGGAGGTTAATACCATGACCCTGTGCAATGCCTACTTTCTGCTGTCCCAAGGCCAGTACTCCGACCCTCTACTTCCCGACCCAATAATGACACCGAGACAAAGGTTGGATGAGTTGGCCACAGCAGTCGTTTTATTAACAAAAAATGAGTAAACATAAATAACCATAGAAATGAGTATAACTCTGTATACGCATCTATCCCACAAAATACCATTCTCCAAAACATCCCTGAACACCCATGGAGAGAACAATGAGGCTGAGGTCCTTGGAGCTATGATAATAATAATAATAAGGTCTGGCGAGAACCTTTCACTAATTTTCTATGTACATTACCCTCAGCCGTCACCCCTGACTCAAGGGCACCAAAAGCCACCTCAGGTGGCTAACCACTCTTCACCAGCTCCCAAGGACCCTGTCCTCTGGAGCCCCACCTTTGCCAGACTGGTCCATAAAAATTGGGAGCCAAGATGAACCTGACTCCCCCACCAATTTACACCAACTCCTGGGACCCCATCCCGCCACAGCAAGCGTGCTATGACACCTCATGGACACAACACCATCCACAGCCCCAGCGCTCTCTCCACCCCTTCATAAGTCCCCAGAATCCAAAGATCCAGACCACCCGCGTTCAAATGTACGCCATCGTCTTGCCAAAAATTGCCCTCCCCAGGCTCCAATTCCCAATGCCGAACAAAAAACCCGCCATTCCTGACTGGGGGACATTCCCAATGCACAAACTGCTGAAACTCCGGCAGAACTTGGCTCCACACCATTCCTCTCCTACCAATCCACTGAACCACTACCACATCTTGCAGGACTTCCAGCTGGCAACCGGTCACCCACAAAGATCCAGACTAGACGCTGGGCCAACACTACAAGAAAAAAAAGCACCTACAGGAAAGGGGAAGAGGAGGTGGAGAGAATAACACGTAACAGGCATCCGGAAAGAACGAAACGAATAAACACAGAACTGGGACCCAGCCCACACCTATACCCCTGTCATATAACCCCTGATCTAACAATACCCCCCTACCCTCCTTGGCAGCCCCTGCCCACCTCAGGTTAGGCCCTGCACCAGATGCGGACAGATACAGAGGCGAAAACGATCTGACTCTCATCTACCAATCCTCCGAACCGTCCTAGCACATAAACCCCAACTAGCCGCCTCCATAGCGGCGCCAATACGGAAGTAATGCGGCGCAAACTGGGAAGGCTCCAAACCCAATTCCGACAATCAGTGCCGAAATACAGCAGTAAATTGAAATCGGGACAAAAAGGTACCATCAGCATGGACCAATAGGAGGATCTGACCCCCTTGAATGTTGACGCCTATAATCCTCGAAACAACGGATTGGAATCATACGGGAACCCCCAAGTCTCCCCAAGCACACCTTCCTACCCCATGCCTGATTGAAGAGTCTTCGACTTCCGAATCCATAATTCCAAGCCACTGTTTGTGTGACAAACATCATCCGCCAACAAACCGCCCGCCACTGATCTACTGGGACACACTAGCTCCCCAATGCGTAATGCGCCAAAGAAAGCTAACGAGAAGGTGAGCTGAAAAAGAGCAATCTCAAAAACAGAGATACAGACTGTACCTAACATTTTCCCCAACTATTCTAACACCTGTTCTAATACCACTGGACGACAACTATCAACTGTAACCTTTCCCCGTCTGGACCCTTTTAAAGCCTGTGACACTACGAAAGTCTTCGTACCGTCCTTCAGGCCCTGAGACTTAAAACCAAATGCCAGTGTCGCAACAATTCGCGACACTCTCGAATCCGACCATCCTTCATTCGATGAGTGGCCAATAAAGTCGCCGCTTTCTCCTCTTCTGAGATCAGTGGTCCCAAACCTTCCAACCAGCACTCCTACAATGACCAAGAAACCGTGTAAGCATTCCAAGTCCCCTTAGTTAGCGATGCCCTAAATAACCTGTCTGCGGAATCAAAACCAAGCTCCACAACTCTTTGGGGAACTACACTCCGATAGCCGAGGCATCCGGGGCCAGATCCTGAAAACGCTCCCACTGTAAACGAGATAAGGCATCAGCTAAGTCATTTTGAACCCCTGGCACATAAACGGCCACAACCCATGCATTCAATCCCAAACAACGCAGTACTAACCGCCATAGTAAACAAATAACCGGAGGAGAAGAGGCCAACAGGGTGTTAATAGCCTGCACTACTCCCAAGTTGTCGCAATGGAAACAAACTTTTTTTATTTCTAAGCCGCTCACCCCAAATCTCAACCGCCGCCACTATAGGTGACAGCTCCAGAGCCAGATTCCTAACCAAACCAGCCTCCACCCAATCCGCCGGCCATTGAACCGCACACCAATCTCCCTGGCAGTATGCCCCAAAACCGACACCCCCTTTGGCATCCATAAAAATGTCTGTCTCTTTATTGGTAACTGCTGTCACGGTCCGTGCCGTATTCCTGTCCTTCGCCATGGCCTCTGTTGTCATCATATACGTTCCTGTCACCGCTGCTTGCCCACCTGCGGTTGCTGTGCGGCTTTTCCCGTGCTGGCCGTGCTGCTCATCCATCTTGGCTTCTGCCCTGACTCCTTGTTGCTCTATAGAGGGCGGCGGCCACATCTTCATGACACAACATGTTTATAAGCCTGCTTCTCCCTACACATCTTCATGTGTAGGGATCGGCCACATCTTCATGACACAACGGGCGACATGTATGAATCTCGCCACGTCGGGGCGCACATTTCCGCCGGTTTTCCGGCGAAATCAGCGCCTGATTTATGTCGGCGCCGGGGCGCGCTCATACATGCCATGTAAAGTCCGCCGCGCCTCGCCAGTGTTTGAGGCGCAGTGCGGGACTTAGGCGCAGTGCGGCGCTGCGCCTATGATTCGCCGCCCGAGGTAGTGCACTCATACATGGCATGTAAAGTCCGCCGCGCCTCGCCAGTGTTTGGGGCGCAGTGCGGGACTTAGGCGCAGTGTGGCGCTGCGCCTAAGATTCGTCGTCCGAGGAGGTGCGCTCATACATGCGGGGAAAAGTTCCCTGCGCCTCGCCAGTGTGTGGGGCTCGGTGCGGTAACATGGGCGCTGTGCGGGACTGCGCCTCACATGTATTCCGATGCGAGACAGGCTGGAGAACAGCGAGAAATCATTAAAGATGTCCGTGCGGAGTATGAATTAAAAAATCGCCTTTATAAAAGCAGACAACATTCTCAGAAAAAGAGCTCAAACCTCAAAAATAAAAAATACATGAAAAAAATCACTTTCCAAAAGTCAAGAACAGCGCTATATCAAGAATTAGGATATTGGAAATTGCCGGGAAATACAGTAATTCAAATTCTGAAAACTATTCTCATTTGTCGGCATAAACCGGCCAATCAGAATAGGAGCGACAGTGAAGGATTAAAAACCTATGGAGAACTATTGACCAATCAAAATCAAAGGGCGGGACAGTTCAAATACAGTAAAAATGCGAAAAGAGCGATGGTGAGCTAGCGGGGGTGGTATTCCCAACAATGGGACGAAGCCCCATTAGCTTGAGAGTTGCCAATAAAATCAAGGCGGCAGTTAAATACAGTAAAAATGCAGAAAAGAGTGATTGGTTTAACAGCTTCAATCTCGCATCAGTTAGGAGCGACAGGGACCCATTATAAGCTATGGAGAAATTGAACCAATCAATCAAAGGGCGCTCAGGCGTCGGCATGAGTATGAATAGAAAAAATCATTTTTTTAAATGTAAAAATTCTCAGATAAAGAGCTGAAACCCTTCCTAAAAATAAATCAGTTAAATCCCAAACAACGCGTTTGTCGAGGGAAACCGCGCTACATAAGGAATTGCAATAGAGAGAATTGCCGGGAAATACATAATTCAAATTGTTTAAGCTATTTGATTGGTTGGTGGCATAAACCAGAAAATTCAAATAGGAGCAAAAGGGACCCATTCTAACCTATGGAGAAATATTGACCAATCATATTCAAAGGCGGGACAGTTCAAAATACAGTAAAAAGGCAGAAAAGAGCTGATTGGTTGAAGCGTCGGGGGCTCGTCCAGCTTAGCCAATCAGAGCGCGAGCTACTTTTCATAGAGTTCGATGGGAAAAGAAATGCCGAGCGAGCTGTTTGTGATTTGCTAAGTTAAAAGAGGCGCGGTTATTTGGACCAATGGGAGAGCGAGCGACGCTCCTATGGGTTTTCTAATGCAATCTGAAATAAAACTGTACATGGCCGAAATCAAATGATAATTCTGCCGAAGTTGTCCTGATGTGTATATAAAATGAATAATAATATGGGGGTAAATATACAAAAATATTAATTCAATAAAATCAGGTTTATTTCTTTATTTTCGTTAGCCAAGGATCAATAGTATGGGTGTAACGAAAATAAAGAAATAAACCTGCATAAATGAAACAATTGGATGTAACTCCACCCTACAAAAGGGGATGGAAAGCACATTATTGCATTTATATGTAATTTTGTAGTCATTTTATGGAATTTGGCGCTAGTAAAATTATCTCGCTTTTGTAGCCAAAAATACGTTTTTTTTTAATAAATTTTGAGCCTAAGTCCATTTTACGGATTTTGGCGCTAAAATACTTATTTTTACGGAATTTGGCATTAATAAAGTTATGTCGCTTTTGCCACTAAAAATCTGTTTTCTTACGGATTTCGGCACTACAATCCTTTTTTTTATTTTACATATTTTGCTGCTAATAGAGTTATCTTGCTTTTGTTGCTAAAAATACTTTTTTTATGGATTTTGGCACTATTAATGTTATCTCGCTTTTGTCGCTAAAGATATGATGGATTTTTTTTTTTACAGATTTTGGCATTAAAATACGGATATTGCCGCTAATAAATTTATCTCCAAAATTTGTAAGAAAAAAGGATTTTTAGTGACAAAAGTGAGATAACTTTAATAGCGCCAAAATCCTTAAAAAAAAATATTTTTAGCAACAAAAGGGAGATAACTTTAATAGTGCCAAAATCTGTAAAAAAAACATTTTGTCGCCAAAATCCGTAAAAAAAGTATTTTTAGCGCCACAAGCGAGATCTTTATTAGTGTCAAAATCTTCCAAGAAAAGGATTTTAGCGCCAAAATCCTTAAACATATATTGAGTGTCATTAGAGCAAAAATCTTGAATTGCGCAAAAAATGTTAGCGACAAAAACATGATCACTTTATTACAAACGGTACAAACGAGGACACTTCTATGCAGAATTGAAAAAAAGTATAAACATTAACACCCACTATAGGAGGGACTAATCTCCTGGGTGGGTTTTCATTGAAAAATCCCGGCAAAAAAAACATCCTGCGCTTTACATAGACTCCTGTAGTAAATTTACTGCCCTGCTCTGGCGTTTTTTACAGCATGTTACAAAAGACGACCAGTAAAAAAAACCGAGCAGAAAAAAAGAAGCTCAGAGGAGAAAGCAGGAGGTTTTTACAATAGAAGTCTATAAGAGCTGCTTTCAGTTGTTTTTTCAGTGTTTTTAGAAAATGAAAAATGCTGAAAAAATTTGACTTTTTTTTTGTGCAGTGTAGACGGAACCTAAGGAAACAGTGTGAGAGTTTACCTGTTGCTTCAGCCTCCTCTGCATAGCACACAGGCATCTTTATTACACTGCTGCTGGTGTGCACATGATGTAGACTTACAGGTTCCCCCCTGCACTGGACTCTCCCAGCTCAGGAGCCTACAACTGTTATCACAGTCATCCATCAAGCTGTCATGTGCAGACTTGGCCTGACTTCAGAGCTGTCTTATAGGTCCAGCGCTTTTTTTAAAAACAGAACTACAGGTGAAATGCTTTGGTTTTCTTAATGAAGCTTTTTTGTGAAAGTGTTTGTATTTTAGTCTTCGGTTACTTCATGAGGTTTGTCTGAAGGTGATAGGTACTCTTTAACCCCTTAACGACCTTGGGCGTATCCATACGTCCAGGTCGTTTGGGGGTTCACGCACCTGGACGTATGGATACGTCCTGAGGATCGCGCGAACTCTAAAGCAGAGTTCGCGCGATCGGCGCGGGGTGTCAGCTGTATATTACAGCTGACATCCCGCAGCGTCGGCCCCGACCCCGGATCGCTCCGGGGGGGGCGGATAACCCCGTAATTATCGCGACGATCGGGTCGCAATAACTAAGGGAGACGCAGGAGGAGATCGCTCCTCCTGCGTCTCTGTCGGCGGCAGCAGCGCACGGATCGGGCGATCCGTGCAGCTCCTGCCCTCTGACAGACAGCACGGAGGGCAGAGAATGCCTTCCGGGTTGTCTGTGACGTCACGATGCCCGGCCGTGCCCTGTGGGCATGACCCGGCATCGTGACTGACAGTTGTCATAGGAACCAGTCATAGCAACAAGCTATGCACTGATTCCTATTGAATGAGAGATCTAAAGATCTCTCATTCAAATCCCCTATGGGGAAAAGTAAAATAAAAATGTGAAAAAGTGAAAAAAAGTAAAAAAAAGTGAAAAACAAGTAAAACACAAACACGAAAAATAAAATAAAAATACGTACACCGCCCTTTTCCCCTTTACAAACGGCAATCGCCCCAAAAAAGATCAAAAATAAATAAAGTACCCATATTTGGTATCGCCGCGTGCGTAACGACCTGCCCTATAAATCTGTCATGTTAATTAACCCGTACGGTGAACGCCGTAAAAAAAAAAACAAAAAAACAATCACAGAATTAAGATTATTGTTCATCCTGCAGCACATAAAATGGAATAAAAAGCGATCAAAAACTCCTAGAAACGCCAAAGTTGTACCAATTAAAATTTCAGTTCATCCCTCAAAAAAAAGTCCTTATACAGCTCTGTATACGGAAAAAAAAAATTGTATAGCTCTCAGAAGATAGCGATGCATAAATATTGTTTTACACACTAAAAACACTTTTATTTTTTTTTAAAGTGCTTAAACAAAAAAAAAAACAAATTTAAATAGGTATCCCCAAAAATCGTGCGCCCCAAAGAGTAAAGCTAATTTATACGGAAACTGCACGGTGAGCCCTGTTAAAAAAAAAATAAAAAACACACTAGGATTGCAGTATTTTCCTTCACCCGGGCCTCCAAAAATGGATTTAAAGAATAAAAAACCCTTTTCCCCCCCAAAAATGATATAATAAAACATCAACTCATCTCGCAAAAAAAAGTCTGTACACAGCTCCAACAAGAAAAATTTAAAAGTTAGGCTCTCAAACTATGGTGATGCAAAACGTTTTTTTCCTTTGAATAAAATGTTTTTATTGTATAAAAGCAGTAAACAAAAAAAAAATATAAAAATTGGGGTATGGGGAGTAATGATTGCCCGGCTGATAAAGCTACCAGTCATTATACCGTACATGCCCGCTATAAAAAAAAAAAAAAAAAAACACTACCAGATTGCTGTATTTTGTTCAAAACACTCACAAAAACCTTAATAAAAAGTAACTTTTGCATCAATCACCACAAAATTTGGAAACCCAAAAAAACTTCAACTCACCCGCAAAAAAAAAAGCCCATACACACTCTGCAACAAGCAAAATAAAAAATTTTGGTTCAGAATAGGACAAAAAAAAAACCTTTTTTTTAAAGACGTATTTTACTGTGTAAAAAAATAAACAGAAAAAAAGGGGGGCGGGCTTGACAGGGCCAGTGGGGAACGGGTTTTGGGCTCCCCCGAAGATCTGGCACCATTTCCAGGGGCTCGTCTATCAGGGAAGACCCCTAAAAAAAAAAGACAGGCCCCTTAAACCCCCCTGGACACCTCTCGGGGGGCACATTGAACTTATTCGGCCGTTACTCGCCTTGTGAGCAGGAGGCATGGCTGAAAAGCCTCTCAAGAGGGGCCCCGGGCCCCTCATCCCCTGGCATGGGAAAAAGAGCCGGTGGATCCCTTAAGTCTCCACGCGATCGGGCCCGCCGGGGGGGGGTCCAACCCCCCGCTGCAAAGTCCCGATGTCCTCACCTCTGCTCTCTAACACAGTGCCCGGGGCTTCTGCAAAAATCCCGGGGAGGGCCGGGGCCCAAGTCCCCCCCGGGCCCCCGGGGCAGCCCCGATCGTCGCTCCGGGAACGGGGACCGGAGGCGATCGTGTGCCTCCCGGGCCCTCCCGTGGGCGGGAAAAGGCCCCGGACCCAGCTGCTGTCCTGCAAACGGGAGGGGGCTGGGATCCCGCCGCTGGGGACCGGCACGGCCCGAAACACCCGCCGCCGATGCTGCAGGAAGGGACAAGCCCGTGCAGCTGCCGCTGACGTCGTGGACAGAGCGGACCCCGACCCCGCCGCCGTGCGTAGGGGGGGAGACGTCGTGCAGCTGCCCGGATGGAGGGGTAAGGATATGGTCCCGGCTGGTACCGCTCGGCCGGGTGCCACGTTCCCGGGACCCACTCGGGGCCCTCTCCCTGCATTGCGGGAGCCGCGGCACATCCCTCCAAACCCCGGGGAGGAAAAACCGGCATTTTGGCCCGGGGGGGTGCGGTTTTCCGGTCTCCTGCGGCCGACACCCCTCCTTCCCCGGGCCCTGAAGCCGAAAGGCAGGAGAGCCCCCTACCTGGACAGGACTCGGGTACCTGCCCCCCCGGAGCACCCTCTCCACTTGGCCCCCTGCTGCGGCCCCCCCCCCCCCCCCAAAAAATAGCCCAGTGGATCCCAGGGACGGCCCTCCCCAGGATGTGTGTCTCGGGGTCCCATACCCCCCCTCAGCAATGTGGGCTTGGGGGAACGGGCCTAGGGTCCCCTCAGCTCGGGCCCCACCCAGGCCTCACCTACAGGGATGCCCCGAGGGGCTGGGCTGCGGGAGTGGGGTAAAGGAAAAACTCGCATGTCGGTCTCCACACCAGCAGGGGGACTGGTCTGCCCGCCTTCCACCCCAGCAAGGCCCTCAGCGCTCCTTCCCGTGTTCGGGACCCTCCCCAGCGTGGTCCACGGGGTCCTCTTGGGGACCTTTACCCCGGGCCCCCCCTGGCTGTACGGGAAGCGCTCCAGTCCCTTTCGGGAGGCAGTCCCCTGCCCCTTGCTCTCCATTGGACTTTTATATCCGGCCCCCCCCTTCAACCCCCGGGGGGGAGCCCACAGTACAGTTGGATGACTCCCCAAAAATTCTTCAGGCCACCCCTATTCGCCTCGGGGGTTTTTCTGCTGCCCTCCAGCACCGCAACACCAACTGCGAACCCCCTCCCCGCCTTACAATAGTGCCCCGTCACGAGGGCCGACCTTTTCAACGTCCATTCAAACCCCCCCACCAAACAGGTTTCCCCCTTATGGCGAAAAAACTTTTGGCGGATGTGGGAAAGGATTTAGCCCAAATTCCGCTCTGACCTGTCCCCGTGTCACAAGAGGGACTGTTTGAAAAAAAACACAAGATTCCTCCCAGCCCCCCGGGAGTTGGGGGGAAAACAAAAACAACAACACTCTGCACAATTATTTGCCCCCAACAGCATTTGGACGTGCAAATAAGGGAGGAGAAACAACGTCAGGACAGGGGCCTCCCCGGAGCCCACCCTCTTTATTTGTACCCACATCTCCAACATTTTTAATGTATCCTTGCCCCGAGCGCCCACTCTTCATTGAGCGGGACAGAGTCCATAGAGCTTGCGCCCACCAGCAAAGAGTTCTTCCCCACGGGCGTTATTTCCGCATACACTTCATGCTCTAAAGAAGAAATCTCAAAAACCCGTGGGCGACGGTTTTGACCTACCAAGATCGACCCATAAAAAATTTTTCCCAGATGTCTCACGTCATACCCGGGCGCAAAGGCTGCTAAAACCCTATTTTCTTTTTTTGGTTGAAAGAAAATACCTTATAGGTGGGGCTTCCCTTTCGCTCTCTTTGTCACGGGATGACCGCACCATACCCTGCGTTCCCCCGAAGATTTTCCCACGGTTTCTTCGGACTTGCAGATTTCAAATATTTCCCTGCCGACTGGCCCTCTGTTACTTTCCCCAGGGGTGGGGGGGGTAGTCCCTTGAACCCGCCAATTTCATGGGGGGATGATCCGGATTTCCGCCGCAAAGCCCCGTTCTAAGGGATCACCACCTGTTAACCCCCCTTGCTTTAGGTGTAAGGGTCTTTGTTTATTCACATCTGCCGCCCCATTGGATACATTTGGGGGTTTCATGTTAGTTTACTTTGATGTATTCATTGTTCCTTTAATTAATGTTTAGGTCTATACAAAATATTGGCGGGCACTACCCGGGAGTACTTCCCATTAAATGCTTTTTCCCCTTATCCCCCAAGTTGGCAGGTTCCCTTTGGGGACCGTTTTCTGGCCCCTTTTTTTTTCCTAATGGTTTCAGATGTTTTGTAGTGGTTTCTCAGGGGAAAAATACCCTTTTTTTTCCCCCTGCCGTTTTTGTGTTTTTTTTTTTTTTTCCCTTCCCCCTTTTTTCCTCCGTTTTCTTTTCCTCCCTGTCGGGGCCGGCCAAGAGGGGCACACCGCTTACCTTCCCCCTTTGCTTTTAAATGGGGGATCTTAAAATAGCGTCCTTAACGCCAAGGGCTAACTTTCCTCAAAGCGGCACAAATTTTTAAACCTTTTCCGGGTAAAAAGGTTAAATTTGATGTTTTCAGGAGAACCCCTTTTAAAAGACAACCTGCCCAAAAATTTTAAAGTCGAATTTCCCCTTTGGCTTTTGCCAACGCCCCTATTCTAAATCACGGGGGTTGCTATTGCTATCCAAAGCCCCCTCCCCAAAACCAAAATTTGATTTTCCCGTGTTGAAGCGATACCTGATCTTGTTTTTAAACATTGTGGCATGTCTTTACAGTTGTAAATGTATTCCCCAAAACATGGGCAAGGTTTTGTTGGGAAATATGGGTAAACTGAATTCTCATGCACAGGGTACAGTCCTCTTTTTCGGGGGTTTAACCTCACTCCGACCCCCACTATGGATAACTCCCCGGGCGGTCCCTATCTCGTACTCCGCTTCAAAAGGTCAAAAAAAGCCCTTTCAATTTCAGCTCCCGGAGGTTTTGGGGGCTTCAACACCTTTAGATAGGGATTAAAGTTTTTTTCTCCTCTCCCCATAAAACTATTCGTATTGAAAAATCTACTAACATGGTGTCCCCCTTGGTGCGTTCCCCCTCCATAGGGAGTATACTCTGGTCAACCCTGCGCCGGTTTATGTCATCTTTACCCCTTTCTCCCTCAAGCTAGAACCTGGGGGCTAAAGAATCGCTTTTGTTGGACTCTTATGCCACGCTGGCTTCAGGAGGCTACTGAACATTTATCTCTGACCAGTGGGAGATTACACATCCCCAATACTTTAAAAGGGAAGCCCCTTTAAAAGCGTTTTTCGAGGGGTGCTTTTTAAAAAGGTAGTGCCTTAAGAAAGCGGTTCGCAGCCTCGCCAAAGCTCTGCAAAAGGAACCTCTTTTGGAACTTTTGCAAAACAACCCTGTCCGGAGTGTGTTGCAAGACCTACTCAGGGGCCCGACTTGAGGATCGTAGACTCTTTTTAGGCCCCCCCTGGGGGAAACTCCGCAGGCTGTCTAGCGGTTCTATGGTTTTTGGAACAGAGTGGCCAACTCCTACGCGGGGTACAAGGATAGAATTCACGTCCTTTTTCCGAGTATTAAAACAGGGACAGGATTTGGCCCCCCACAGATTGATTGCCAAAGAATTCCATTCCCACTACTCCAATTTATCAATCTCCCTGCGGGTCCGTCTCCTTCCTCTTCTTTAATTTAAACCTTCCTCTCCATCTCGCTCTTTCGGGGTGAGGGGTACAACTTCTGGGGAACCGTTCCGGGAAGGAATTGGATGCGGTTATCAAAGAACTCCTGATGGAAAAAGCCCAGGCCCAACGGTTTTTTTTGGCAAAATTTTTTTAAAAATTTGATCCCCCCCGTCCCCCATTTTTTAGAGGGGTTTTTAATGTCTCTTCTTCTTTCCCTTTCCGGGAGGATCCACTCTTTCGCACATTACAGTCTTGCCCAAGGCAGGAAAGACTGCAGGCCTGCGGGAACTACGCCTATTTCTTCCCTTTAAATTTGCCCCAAATCTATGCCAAGTCCTAGCCAATGTCTTTTCCCACTGCCTGCTTGATTTACCCAAACAGGGAGGTTTTTGTCCCGGAAAGGGGGCGAGGGGTAATACCTTGAAGACCCCGGGTATCATCCATTTGGGGTCGCTCGGGGGGGGGCCCCCTTTATGACCTGTCACTGGATGGAAAAACATTTGACAGGATCTCTTGGGCTCCCTGTTGGGAAACCCCTTTACCAATAGGCTTAGTCCCCCTTTTTCCCCCAGGTTTTTTTCGCCTATTTAATCCTTCGGTAAGGTGAAAATTAAGGCCCTTTTAACCTTGATATTCGCAATGGGACTAGACAGGGATGCCCCCTGTCCCCATTGTTTATTCTTATCATGGAAAAATTTGATGGCCGCTTTCGGAAAAAAAAATCCGGACATCAGGGGAAACGATTGGCCCCAGGATTAAGTGCTCGGCTTTTGCTACGACTTTCTGATTTTCCCCGAAATCCTTTTATACTCTCCCCCCCTGATGCGGAAATGGCCCTTTTAGCTCATGGTCCAAAATTTTAAAATTAACTTCCCAAATCTGAAGCCTTGAATATTTCCCTTCCCCCTAGCCTAGTCGCGAACATCAAATCGAACTTCCCCTTTGCATGGCCTGGGAGGGAAATCTCTTTCGGGGAAACCAAAAAACCCCGGGATTTTTCACAGTTAAAATTTCCTCCAATTTTTTTGCCCTTTCTTGCCCAGATTGTCCCCTTGTTTGGGGGCTGGGAAACGAAGGGCTCTCGGGTTTGGAAAGAATGTCATTTAAAATGACGATTTTCCAAACTATTATATCTTTTTTAGACCCCCAATCACCCCACCCCCTTCCTTTTTTGGGGCCCGGGTCAAGCGTCATCTCAGAATTTATATGGGATTTCCCCCGGGCCCAAATCAAGGGGAATGCTGTCCCCCTAAATGGGAAAGGGGGAATGGGTTTCCCCCATTTTAAGCTTTACTATTTGGCGGCCCAATGCGAGTTCCTTGATTGATACATAGCCCCCGGCCCAAACTTAGGTCTTTATTTCGCAACCCGTGTCCGGGGGGGCCATGATTTCCCCCCCTTGGTCCTTTCAGCCCCTCAAACCCACTTAACCACCTTTAGTGCTGCACAAATTTACTATCTGCAAAAATCCAAACTTTGGAGTCCTGTGAACCCTGAACGGGCCCTTTTTAAAACCCCTCCAGACAACCCCTCCTTCCCCCCCCGGGTGCTCTGGTAGCTTTTCCTGGGGAGCTCTAGGGCCACCCATTTTTTTCTGTGCACATCCATAGACAGGGACCCCACTCCCCTTGGGGTATAGTACAAGGGCACTTAGCATCCGTAGACACATTTTGAATACTTGCAACAACGGAAACCTTTAATTCCCCCATTCGAAAAAGATATACGACCCCCTTTTCCCTTTGAGAAGCGTTGCGCTTCTGCGCTCCGCGAAAATTATTTCTTCTTTATCAAAGGCTTTTTCTGCCCTTTTTTCAAACTTCCTAATTTCGTGCAGCGTGGGAAAAGGAACTCCAGAAAACTTTCTCTGTAGCAAAAGGGAAAAAGTGTTTTCTTTTACTCACAAGGGGGTGATAAATTTTAAGCCAAAGACGATTTTAAGGACTTTCCAGATGGTTAGGGTTTGGCAGTACTCCACAAAGGGACCCGAGCTGCCCGATAAAAGCTGGGGTGCCTTTGGGAGACGTACAAAATCATACTGGTGGGGGTTTTTAGGGTCTGCGGGCTTCTGGAGCGGGTTTTTCGGGCCCCTCAGGGCGTATGGAATACTTATTCAGACTTTCCCCCCCGAGGCCACTCTCCCTTTTTTGTTTGGTCATTCACAGTCCTCCCACAAAGAATCTTTGACAAGACACCTCCCCAAGCTGCAAAACGTGATTCCCCGGGCCCGGGGGCAAACCGTCCCCCCTTCCAAAAAGGAATGGGTGGCGAAATTCTCCACCTATCGAAGGGGAATGATTGCACATACGCCCCAGGATGCAATACATGTTCCCCCACAGGGCCCCTTGGCTTATTTTTCCAACCGTCCGGAATTCAGGGCCCAGGAGGTTGTTTGTTTTTATTCTGCTTAGACCCTTGGGGGCTGACGCCTTTGTCTCTTTTTCCCCAATAGGGGTTCTTGGGAAACCTTCTCTCTTGTGCTCCTGGCGCCCGCTACGTGCAACCCTCCCCCTTTTTTGCTACCCCTTTTTTTTTGTTGTCCTTTGTTATTTTCCTATGCTGACACAGGGCACTAATGACCCATTGGGACCTGGTGTCCAGGTCTCTACTTTTGTGTGGCCTATATTTTTGGTTAGTTTAGGGATCATACTAGTCCGGTCAAAAGTTTTTTTTTTTTTCTTTTTACTTAGGAAGTTTATGTCTTACTCCTTTTTTGATGCACATCTCCAATGTCTTCATTTTTAGACTGTCCCCTCCTTTGTACCAATTTGCTATTGTGTTTCTGTTTTTTGCAATTTTAAAAATTTTGGAAAATGCCTTAATAAAAATCTATTATTGGAAATTAAAAAAAACAAAAAAAAAAAAACAGAAAAAACTATATAAAATCTATATCATTGTAATTGTACCGACCCCCATAGTAAAGTTATCACATCATTTACATTGCACGGCGAATGCTGTAAAATTGAAACTCAAAAAACAATGACCGAACTGCGATTTCCCCCCCATTTTCATTGCCCAATGCTAAAAAAAAAAAAAACTATGGAACACCTGTGCATCCAAAATGCACAGTACACCCCTAGATGAGATCCCTAAATGGGTGTTGAATCCAAAATGGGGCGACTTCTGGAAGGTTTCGCCTGTTCTGCTACTTTGGGGCTTTGCAAATGCGACATGGCCCCCCAAAAATCTGCGTTCCAAAACCCAAAATAGCGCTCCCTCCCTTATAACCCTGCCATGCGCCCACACAGCAGTTTACACTCACATGTAGGGTATTGCCAAATTTGGGAAGAAATTGCTTAACAAAAGTTTTACGGTTCTTTTTCCCAGGATTCCTTGTATATGTGAAACATTTTAAGCTAAAATTGCAGATTATTGGGAAAAAAATTTTTTTTTACTTTTCACAGCCTTATGCTAAAAAAAATTTGTGAATCACCTGTGGGGTCTATATACTAAATGCACCCTGGATATATTCCTTAAGGGGTGTATTTTCCCAAATATGTGGTCCTATTTAGGGGTGTTTATTAAGTTTTAGCACCCTTTGGGTGTCCCCAAACCTGAAATGGCGCCTAAATAAAATCGTATTGAAAATGAGACCTCAGAGTCCGGGAGGTGCTCCTCCTATCTGGGGCTTATGGTTGAGCCAAATACTGCACAAAGGGCCACATAGGGATATCTCTAAAAACGGCAAACCTGGGGGAATTGTATTAAGTTGCATTTACCTTGTCACATCTACCATGTTTCAGTGAATAATGGATAAAAAATGAAAATCTGCAAAAAAAAGTGAAATTTCAAAATTTCACTTCCACTTTGCTTTAATTTCTGTGAAATATCTAAAGGGTTATCAAACTTCCTAAATAGTGTTGTAAATACGTTAAGGGGTCTAGTTTCTTAGATGGCATTATTTATGGGGGTATCTAACATGCAGGCCCCTCAAAGCCACGTCAGAACTGGAGTGGTCCCTAAAAAAAATGTATATTGCAAATTTTCTGAAATTGTGAGAAATTACTACTAAATTTCTAAGCCCTCTAATGTCGTAAAAAAAAAAAGATGCCAACCTATAGTGGACATATGGTAGATGCTAGTTATAAACTATTTTGTGGTGAATAATTATCTGTCTTGCACGCAGAAATTTTGCAACTTTCAAAATCGCAAATTTTTTCCAAATTTTCATGAAATTTTGATATTTTTCACAAACAAACAAGGATTGTATGGATAAAAATTTCTTACTAACTTAAAGCACAATGTGTCATGAGAAAACAATCTCTAGAATCACATGGAATAGGTAAAAGTGTCAAAAAGTTATTCCACATAAATGGACACATGTCAGATTTCAAAAATAGGGCTGGGTCAGGAAGGCCAAAACAGGCTGGGTCCTTAAGGGGTTAAGTCTCTGCTGGTCTCTGCTCATGTTCTTGGTGTTGTTTCCAGTCTGTCTATGTATTCTTCCTTTGCCTTACGTTTATCCTCCTGTTTGGCATCCGTTTTGCCCTGTCTTTGTTTGTACCTGCACTTATCTACACCTAGTCTGCTTTATCTTTGTTCCTATTCTGTTGGTGCCTAGCTTTGGCACTTCTGGCCTGTCTGGTCAGCTGCCACTGCTGGGGACTGCTCTGAGGTCGCACCTGGCAGCGGTTGGGGTAAGCCATCCTTACCATCAAAGGCTCTGTGAAGATGCCCGACGGCCGCTTAGTTACGCCCCCTTGGAGCAAGCCCTGCAGTGGTCCAGTGGGTCCACTACCCACTCTACCCATTCACCCATTACAACTGCCTTGTCCAGAATAATGGAGTGGCCATTATACCACATCAAAAAAGACTGCCATACCCTCAAATCCTCCTTAAAGGTAACCTGTCACATAGGTTATGCCCCCCTTGTTGAGGACAGCACAAGAAAGTGTCAGACCTGCTATTCCCAGCACTGTGTCCCTTATTCTGTAAGATGCAGCAGTTTTAGAGCATTTACCCCTCAAATCTTATTCATGAGCAGGTGTTAGCCCCGCCCACAAAAGGCTAGCTCCACCCACTGACAGTTATTCACATATTTCTACCTATTCAAAGTAATAGGTTTATCAGTTTAGGTGGGCGGAGCTAGCCTCAAATGGGCAGGGTTTGAAAAAAACTGACACTGACTCTTCGAATGACTCTTCTGGCTGAAAACTGCAGATTACAGAATAAAGGACACAGCGCTGGAAACAGCATGTCTGACACTATCTTGTTCTGACCTCAGAAAGGGGGTATAATCTATGTGACAGGTTCTCTTTAAGATCTGACGTCAACCAAATAAAATGATGAGGTGCCTGAACGCCTGACATTGCAGCCTCTAAATGACAACAAAACACCCTACCCATCGCAATGTCAATGCAGCTGTAAATGCCGCATCAAAATTTTCTTAACCAAAAGGGCTTTGAAGACCCCCGCCCTCAGGACCAACAACTTTTCCTCCGGCAAGCGACATTCCATCGTCTCGGAATCAATGCAAATTCCCCAAAAATTAAGCGAGATAGTAAGACCCTCAGTCTTGTCTGGCACCAACGGAACTCTGAATTGACCAGCTACCCACTGCCAACAGCGACCCGCAAATGCTGAGTCCGCCGGGCCAACGCAAAAAAAAATGATCCAAATAATGAATAATGGACGACACCCCGGTGACGTCCCTAACCACCCACTCCAAAAACAAACTGAAAGCTTCAAAATAGGAACTAGAAATGGCATAACCCATCGGCAAACAACAATCGACAAAAAAAAAAAAACATCCCAAAAACGCCGCAGCAAACCTGGGGACTGGTGCCTATACCCGCCCCACCTGCAATCGAGGGGGGCCCTGGCCGCCGCCGAGGGCACTACCTGACCCCAAGCCGACCCCAGTGACATCTGCCCAACGGACCCCACCGGCAACTGAAAGCGCGCCAGCAAATCGCCAAAACTCCCCACCAGCTGCTACCAGGCAGAAACCGGACCAGCCCCTAGGGGATCCCACCCAAAAGACCCTTGAGGCAAAAACATGGACGGAGACGAACAAGACAAGAACAAGGACGAGATTGCGCAGGAGCTGTGTTCCTGCCAGCCGTGCCGACCGATCCCTGAAGAGTGATTCTGCTCGCACACTGCTCACTGTCGACGTCTCATGTCACGGACTCTGCATCCAACAGATACCGGGCAGAATGGACCACAGATCGGCACTGTGTTAAAGGATCCAACGGGGAACGACCTCCCACCAATGGACCAGGGGACTCACAAGACGTTGAGCCATCCGAACCAGCAGCCTGCTGCCCCCATGGATGTCGTCCCTTTTCGGGCCTATGGATAAACTCCGGGCTCAGTCTGCTGGGAGGCTGGGCACAATGCCTGGGCTGAGGAGGGGAAAGGGAGCTGTTGTGATTAGATGGAGGAACAGCAGCAGCGTCCCCCCCCCCCAGAGCACCCTGCACCTGGTCCCGCAGCCAGGCCAACCCCCGGTCGCCAGCCGCTCTCCGGAGCTGTTTAAGCAGCTCCTCAACGCCATCACTCTCCAACACCTCTACACTGTCGGGGCAGCAGGAGACAGCACACGGCAGCTATACTCTTTAACTGCTGACTGCGTGACTGCTACCGTGCCGCGCGGGGCACGGTCTTTGTATCTCGCCCCTCCCCGTGCGACGCACACAACCCCCCCTCATCCCACGCCAGAGCCCGCCTGGTCATGTGGGGCCTCCCGTCATGGGCTGCGCCCCCATGTCCGTCCCAGTCTTTACGGTCAAAAACCAGTACACCCTTTCCTTGATCCCTGATCTGTTCAATCAGATTGCAGGTGCTGGTTCTTTAACCCCTTAAGGACCAGGCGTATTTTTTGGTGACACGTTCGTTTTTCCCTCCCCGCCTTCTGAAAGCCATAACTTTTTTATTTTTCCACCTACATAGAAACATGAGGGCTTTTATTTTGCGGGACAAGATGTACTTTCTAATGGTGTTATTCACTTTACTATAGAATATACTGGGAAACCGCAAAAAAATTCCAAGTGGGGCAAATTGTGAAAAAAATTTTATTTTCGCCATGTTTGCTAGGGTTTTGCTTTTACGGCATTCAATCTTCGGTAAATACAATGTGTTATCTGTATTCTACAGGTTGTTACGCATCCGGCAATTCCAAATATGTAGGGATTACGTTATGTTATGGTACCGTAAAAAAATTCCAAACATTTTCTATTTTTGAAATTTGCGCCACGGCGCCATTTTCTGCGACCAATAACTTTTTTGTACTAACACCTACGGACGTCAGTGAGGGGGCATTTTTTTGCGGGCTGAAGTGTACTTTTTATCGCTAGCAGTTTGGAATGCATGCACTTTTTTTATCATTTTTATTTCATTTTCTGAGTGACCTAAAATGACCAAAAAACGCAATTTTGGCGTTTGGAATTTTTTTTCTTCTACGGGGTTCAGTGTACGGGATAAATGATGTTATATTTTTATAGATCGGACTTTTTCGGACGCGGCGATACCAAATATGTGTAACTTTTTTATTATTTTAATGATTTTATTTGTAAAATGGGGAAAGGGGGGTGATTTGAACTTTTAATACTTTTTTTTTTGTACTTTAAAACTTTTTTTTTATTTTTTTATTTACTGTAACATTGAGGCCACCTATGGTACTTGACCACTACGTGGCGCGATTGTTAATACAACCTAATGCATTGCATAGGCAATGCATTAGGGTGTACAAAGATGGCGGTTTCCCCACTTCCTGTCTGCGGACAGAAGTGGGGCAAACCGGCCAGGGTAAGTGACGGGAGCCTTCACAAGGCTCCCCACCACCATGCCCGGTCGTCGGACCATAGCTGCGCCGGAGCCGATGACCGTACCGATCGGTGCGCAGCACTGATCGGCGTTCATTCAGACGCCGCGCCCATCTTTGGCGCGGTGTTTGATGGGTAAAACAGCGCCAGCGGGCGGCTGTGCGGGGGGGGGGTGGCGCGATCCCCCTGCAAAGCCCCTTAGCGGCCCTGGGACGTACTCATACGCCCAAGGTCGTTAAGGGGTTAAGATCGATCTCTACAGTCTGATCCGGATCAAGGAGGGGGATGAATGGAAGTCTGCGTTCAACATCCCCGAGACCTTTCAAATACCTTGTTATGTCCTTCAGGTTGTCTAACGCACCAGCCGTCTTCCAGCAGTTCGATAATGTGCGATCTCCTGGGCCAGTATGTAGTAGTTTATCTTGACGATATTTTAATATTTTCTCAGGATTGTACTTTGCAGATTACTGCAAAACCAATTATTATCTAATTTGTCAAAATTCCTGTTTAAAGTACAATGGGTCACTTTTTTGGGATACAGAATCTTTTTGTATGGATCCACTTAAAGTCACGTCTATAGAAAACTGGGAACTCCCCATTAACCTCAAAGCTCTCTAGCATTTTTTGGGTTTTCGAGGAGTGGAGACACTGGGGCAGGAAGTAGTAAAACTGAAAACATGTCAGCTATGGAAGCATTCACAGGGCTTTCATATGCCATGTTAACCGATCTGAACTCCGCAATTGGAGTGAGGAATGTTTCTTATCACCATTTCTCATTCATTTATAAGCCGCTGCCATGTTTATCATGGTATCTAAAGTGTTAAACAGCGCGGTATGGCTCCATCACAATCCAACACTTTAACCAGCTGACAACCGACAGCTATGTAGCAGGATCACGATGTGAACCTGCTACATAGCCCCTTAGCGACCCTTGGACATACTCATATGTCCAGGGTCGTTAAGGGGTTAAAGATACTTTTTTGTAAGCAATTGTCTCAGCCTCTCTTGAAGGCCTCACCTGCTCCTGCTGTGACCAGCTCCTGGGGCGGCTATTCCATAGATTCACAGTTCTTATGCTAAAAGCAGCTCTTTGATTTCTAAGACAGAAACTTATTTTCTCCAGATGGAAAGAGTGCCCCCTGGTCTTTTGAGGGGGTTTTGCATGTAAGGGTATGTTAACACGATGTACTGCGGTGCTTATAGTAACAAGCACGTACTCCCGCGCCGCGGGGGAACTATGGATTACCATAATTTCAGCGCGCATCTCGCCCGCATTAGAACGCAAATACGCGGTAAAATGCGCCGAAATTACCCCATCTGAACATACCCTATCAGTTTTCACCATACTTTTTGTAGGGGCCATTATATACTTATACAAATTGATTTTCTCGAGACTTAATAGGTTTAATTTTTTGAAGGGGTATTCTCACCACAATGATTAGCTTTAAAGGGAACCTGTCACATAGATTATGCCCCCCTTGCTGAGTACAGCACAAGGTAGTGTCAGACCTGCTGTTTACAGCACTGTGCCCCTTATTCTGTAAGATGCAGCAGTTTTAGAGCATTTACCACTCAAATCTTATTCATGAGTAGGTGTTAGCTCCACCCATCAAAGGCTAGCTCCACCCACTGACAGTTATTCTCATGTTTCTACCTATTCAAAATAATAGGTTTGTCAGTTGAGGTGGGTGGGGCTAGCCTCAGGTGGGCGTGGTTGGAAAAAAAATTACTCTCTGAAGGACTCTTCGAATGACTCTTCTGGCTGAAAACTGCAGATTTGAGCGTTAAATACACAAAAACTCCAGCATCTTACAGAATAAGGGACACAGCGCTGGAAACAGCAGGTCTGACACTAGCTTGTTCTGCCCTCAGCCAGGGGGCCAAAAACTATGTGACAGGTTCTCTTTAAACATGTAGGCAAAGGTAAATAAAGATTATTACCAAATACATTGCTGTTCCAGTTTTGCTTCATTTAAGAGTTAGAGAAGTTCTTATCTTCTGGTTGTGTATACAAGCTTCTCTAGTCACCGACCCCCTCTCTCTGCTCTAGCAGTGGCTGACCTGGTGACATCACTCCCTGCTGTGTCTTATCATCTGAATGGAGCTTGCTTCTTACTCTCTGATTTCATCTTTATTCTAAGGAAAAACTGAAACCTTTAGAGTAACTAAACATAACAACATCAATCAGCAGATGATAGTTCGTCTTGACAGAATATAAGGTTTTCTCTCTCACTAGAAGCTTCTTCTCTTGACAAATACAACTCTCCTAGCTCACATTTAAACCCTCAATAAGTAATGTCCCTGTAAAAGCTCAACAAGAAATAGGAGCTAGCAGAGCTGAAATGTCAGTCTTTGTTGTAGACCCAGTTTTCATAATCTGCATTAAATATCCACAACAGTAAATCCACAACAAAATGCAGCCAATGTACCTGCAGTAATGCTGCAGATTTCCGAATGTAAAAATGTCGGGCACTTCTGTTCCATGTCAACATACTCAAGCCCGTCTTGTGGGGTGTAAAAGTTAGGACCAAAACATTTGTATTTTGGCAGTGTTTGTCAAGAGGCATAAATGAAAGCTTTTGGACTCCAATGCAGGATCTGAAATAGAGCTGCCCAACTATGTATTATTTATCGCTATTTATAGCATTTTAAGACTTTTAACCCCTTAATGACCGCGCACCGTCTTTTGACGGCGGCCGGTGCCGCAACTGCTCTGGGATCGGAGCTGTACTTTAACCCTTTGATTGCAGCGGTGACCCGACAGAGCTCGGGGAACGGCTGCACAGTCAGCTCTGGGGACCTAGAGTGGCCCCAGAGCTGTCTGTGTAACAAGCCAGTGATCAGGACGTACTGTGTGCTGTCCTGAACACTGCTTGTGTCAGATTGACACAGATTATAATGCATTAGCATATATGAATATGCTAATACATTACTAAGTGTAAAAAAAAAAAATTAAAAAAATGTAAAACAGTTCTCCCTTCATGGGATTTAAAAAAAAGTTTAAAAAAACACATAAAAAGTGTAAAAAAAAGAATAAAAAAAGAATATAAAATAAAAATAAATATTTATATAAAAAAAAATTTTGTGGCAAAAAATTACCACACAAAAAAACCTACAATATTAGGTATCCACATGACCGTAATACCTGTAGAATTAATCTAACAAGTTATTACGTGTGAAATATGAACGGTGTAAAAAAAATGTAAAAAAAAATGGAAAAAAAGTTTTTAGTTAAAAAAAAACTCTGCAATTATTTATAAGTGAATTAAAATACCCCCCATAAAGTAAAATTTGGGTCTCGAATAAAAAGAGGCTTCATTCAATGCGTCATTGAAAAATAAAAAAAAGTTACAACTGTTGAAAACAAGGAGGCAAAAACTAAAAAAAACATTCTGGTCATTAACTACTTTTCAGGCCTGGGAGATAAGGGGTTAAAAAACCTCCCTACCACCTCCCACTGCGCTAAAAAAGAAAATAAACCCAAACTTATCTTTCCCATCACCACTGTTCCAGCTCTGGTAGAGCTCCAGTGTTTCCCCCTTCCCTCACTGATGACGTTACATTTATGATGCTGCGGCCAATCACTGACCTCTGTGGTCCCATGCTGTACATGTAGGCATGTGTCCACTGAGGCCAAACATTGGCTGCAGCAGCATGTGAACCATGAACGTGATGTCATCAGTGAGGGACTGGGTAGGACAACACTGGAGCTCTGGCAGCGCTGAAACCGTGTTAATGGGAGATGGAATTATGGGTTAATTTTTTGTTTCTCCACAATGAGAGGTAATAGGGATGTTTTCAAAAGTCATTGGAAGCCCTTTTAAGGAAAGACTAACATTTCTCCTGGCCTTAAAGCAGAAGGGCACAACATTTTCTGGTCCAAGGGCACAGTGTCATATTGTAATTCTCCCAAGGGCCATTGTAAATCTTAGAAGGGTTCTCCCTGTCTGAGACCCTTATGGCTCTTCAATTATAAATACCCAAAATGGCTAAGGGGTCGTGATTCCACTATGGACTGCCACAGATCAGAATGGGGGTCCCCTGCTTGATACTCCAGAAAAAAGATTTGAGGAGACTATTGTCATTGTAGTTTTTGGGGGGTGACAGAAGTGGCTGTTTTTACAACTACAACTAAAAAGAACAACACACATACAGTGGAATGCAAAAGTATGTATACCCCTTGAACTTTTTCTTAATTTTAAACATTACAGCCACAAACTTAAATTCAAACATAAATGTATTTTATTGATATTTCATGTGATAGAGCAACACAAAGTAGCAAGTATTTGTGAAGTGTAAAGAAAAAGAAACATGCTTTTCCTAATTTTTGCAAATTAAAAAAATTCAATAGTGTATCATGCATCTGTACTTTGTATGACCACCTTTAGCTGCAATGACAGCTGCAATCTGTTGGGGGACGTCTCTACCAGCTTTCCACATCTAGAGGCTAAAATTTTTGCCTATTCTTCTTTGCACTATAGCTCTAGCTCAGTCAGATTGGTTGGTGAACATTTGTCAAAAGCAACATTCAAGTCTTGCCACAGATTCTTAAGAGGAATTAGGTCTGGACTATGACTGGGTAATTGTAACACATGCATATGCTTTGATTTAAACCGTTCCATTGTAGCTTTGGCTGTATGTTTAGGTTTGTTGTCCTGCTGGAAGGTGAATCTATGCCCCAGTCTCAAGTGTTTTGCAGACTCTAACAAGTTTTGCGTCAAGATTGCCCCGTGTTTAGCTCTTCCCATCAACGCAGCTTCCCAGTCCCAGCATAATGCTGCCCCCACCATACTTCATGGTGGGAATAGCGTGTTGAGGGTGATGTGCAGTGTTGGCTTTCCTCTAATCATCGCATTTGGCATTTAGGACAGAAAGTTTGATTTTGGTCTCATCTGACCAGAGCACCTTCTTCCACAGGTGTGCTGTGTCCCCTACATAGCTTTTTGCGAACTGCAAACAGGACTTCTTATGGAAGGGCTTTCTTTCTTGCCACTCTTCCTTAAATGCCACATTTGTGGAGTAGACAACTAATACTTTTCTTGACATATTCTCCCACCTGAGCTGTGGATTTCTCCAGCTTCTTCAAAGTGACCCTGAGCCTCTTTGCTGCTTCTCTAATTAGCACTCTTCTTGTCTGAGCTGTCAGTTTAGGTGGATGGCCATGTCTTGGTAGGTTAGCAGTTCTGCCATACACAATAACCTAGAACCTAACCCTGCAATCCACTTTGCCACAACTTTATCCCAAAGCTGTCTAGTGTTTCCGTGGTTTTAATGATGCTTTCTGTTCATTAATGTTCTCTGACAAACCTCTGCAGCTTTCACAACACAAATGTAGTTATACTGAGAATAAATTACATGTATTCTATTTACTAATTAGGACACTTCTAAAGGCAATTATTCACACTAGATATTATTTAGGGGTATCAGAGTACAGGGGGCTGAATACATATACACACAACACTTTTCAGTTTTCTAATTTGCAAAAATTTGGAGAAGAGTTTAAGGGGTGTAAATACTTCGGCAACCCACTGTATAGTCCCATCTCTAATTCAGCTCCTCTACTTTGAAATCTCAAACATATCAGACATTTTTATGGTAGATCTTGTGGATTTGCCATGATTATGTCAGAAATAAATACGCCTTTGAGGAAGTATTCAGAAGATAATACAAAAACAGTTTGTCTGGATTGCTGGTTTGGGTTGCTTAAAATGCCATATACAGCCCAACAGTGCCATCCATACAGTGCCCACCCAATAGTACCATCCATACAGTGTCTGCCTTAAAGTGCCCAACATACAGTTCCAGCCATACAGTGTTCACCATAACAGTGCCATCAGTTAAATGCAGCAGTCAAAAGATGAATATTCCTTTCTGAATTATGAGTAAAGAGACCAAGCATGTGTGCGTCCTGATGGCTGGCAGCCACACAGAGGGGCACTTGGGCAGCATGTTGTGCACCTCTGTCATAAATCCATGTTTTTGGAATTAAAAGCTGCATCTCCAATTCTGTAAGTTTATGCACAGCCACATCCTCACATGAGCAGAAGGGCCATTTGGGCCTTGTTATATCTCAGGGTCAAGGTGTGATCTAACCTTATTTTTGGTCATTTTGGTGGCTTAGACACTGCATATTACTGATCTTCACTGTGATTAAGCATTGTGTTTTGACCGCATGACATATAGTTCTTCAAGGTAAATCCATTAAAACTGTACCTTAAGCAACTCCATTGCATCCTCTCTACGTGCAACTGGCAACACGCTGGAACTTAATAATATAATATAATAATTAAAATTTAATAAAAATTTAATAATAATAATAATCTGTATTTCTATAGCCCCAACATATTCCGGCAGCACTTTACAAATTCAAGGGTAAACATACAGTCATTACACATTAAAAGTACTTACAAATGAGACACAAGGTGTGAGGGCCCTGCTCGTGAAAGCTTACAATCTATTAAGCGAGTTCACTGTCTACCATTAGCTTATGCAAGAGACTGCTCTCACAACCTCTCAGGGTGTTCTCTAACATATATCTGTGGCAGAATAGTCAAAACACAGCTGAATCTGCAGTTACTGCAAGACCCACACAGTCTGCAAGCAAGCACAGAGCTGTCCTCCATCTTAGCAGCAAATTGGCGTCCTAACCAGCGTGCACAAGCTGCAGCTCATCTTTAAAGAGTCCAGTACCACTTTAAAACAGGAATTAACATGTCCACAAGAGGCTCTAAAAGGTCCTCTGTCGCTGCATCTAGCAAAATGCATCGTGGCACCAAAGACTCAGACGTGCTGGAAACAGAGTCCATGTTCCGGGAAGAACAAACTGCACGATCTAAACGTGTCAGCAAACCCACGCAAAAGATTAGAGAGAACTTTGATATAACTAATGAAGAGTTCCGCGATAATCTTGATGATTTATGGCAAAGAACTGAACACTACATAGCAGCCATCTCATGCTATGACAATGATGCAGCAACTTTTCCCAAACAACTATTGATCGCTTATCTGCCCCCTATGACCGCTACCAGCGGCTGTCTGCTAAGTAAAATCACATTCCTGGTAACGCTGTTTTTTGATGATGCCGCAGCAGAACTAGCTGGGGAGGAAAACTTTACCCCCAAACAAAAGATGCCGTAGGGAAAGGAGCCAAAGATAAGGCAGAACTCCGCATCACACACCTGCAAGAAGTAAGGTCTCATCAGTCTGCCTCAACCAAAACGTATGTGTTATCTTCAAGAACTTCCCGTTCCAGAAGGTCAAAAATTGCAGGGAAAACTGATAGAAATACTTTGCTGACGCAGAAGAAGCTAGCGTCAGAAGTTCCTTTGCAGAAAAGGAAGCAGAAATGGCGCAAAGACAGGCGAAGGCAGAGGCAGAAATGGCTCAAAGACAGACGAAGGCAGAGGCAAAAAATGGCTCAAAGACAGACGAAGGCAGAGGCAGAAATGGCTCAAAGACAGACGAAGGCAAAGGCAGAAATGGCTCAAAGACAAGGCAGCGGCCCAACTAAAGGTTCTCCAAATGGAAAGGGAGGAAGCAGCCGCCTTAGCCAAGCTAAAGGTTTCGAACAAGCATTTAGGCCAAGACATAACCTAGACTGCTCCATCCCTGCCGAAGTGGAAGACCCAGCTGACCGCACCGCCAACTACGTGCTAAAACAATCACCTCCTGCACCACCTGCTATGTCGTATGCACCAACGCCACTTCAAACCTACCACACTGCTGTACCTGAGAAGCATCAGAGGATGCCACCTATCCAGAACAAGGTATTTCCAGCATCACAACAGCAGATCCTCCAGAGACTAAACCGCAGCTTAACCCTTATGCTACAATAATTTTTCATCCTGATTCATCTCAGCCCCATATGCCAGAGAATCTTCACACCCCAGGGATAGCACAAGGTAATCTGGTGACACAAGGTGGGAGATCAGACATGTCGGACTTTGTTAGATATATGATATGCAGGGAGCTGATAAACATTAGTCTCTCAAAGTTCGGTGACCATGCTGAAAATTATAGAGCCTGAAAATCTACCTTGAAGCAGTAATCAATTATCTTAACCTCACTGCCAAGGAAGAGCTTGACTTGCTTGTTAACTGGTTAGACCCAGATTCTGCGGAACGAGTAAAGACATTAAGAGCAGTTCATGCGGGTCACTCAGAAGAAGGTCTTGCTGCTGCATGGGATAGACTTGAACAAACTTATGGCAGTTCAAAGCTATAGAGAGTGCCTTATTTAAGAGACTTCATACTTTCCCAAAGATTACCAACAAGGAAAACCGCAAGCTTCAAGACCTGAGCGACCTACTAAAGGAGCTAGAGCGGGCCCTAAAATGGTTCCACGTCTGCCCTGGACTGAGTTACCTTGATACAGCTACGGTTTTAATCCAGTTGTGTCAAAATTACCATATGGAATGCAAGAAAATTGGGCAGAAATGGGCTCCAGATACAAAAGAGAACAAAACGTGTCTTTTCACCTTCTCCTATTTTTCTAGATTCATCTGTGACCAAGCTGGACCAAGAACGATCCCAGTTTTGACTTCACAGAATCTGCTATACCAGCTTCATCATCATGCTAAAGGTATGAAAACCAAACCAGCAAACGTAGAGACTTGAGGGGAAACATTTATCTGTTAGGAAGACAGACGTCCCATTCACTGCATCCTGCACCACTAGACAGGATGCTCCTGTCCATAAAGCAAAGACCCTAATGTATGTGTTCCTATCCACAAAAGACCTTCCACTGAAGGAATGTCGGGGGTTAGGGCAAAAACTTGCAAGAACGACAAGTGTTGTGCTTCTTCAAACCATTTTTCCCGAAAGACTGTAAGGCTGTCATCAAGTGTACTAAATTTGCAGTAGTAAACAAACACGTTGCAGCATGCATCCTACCTCTTCTCCTGACAACCCACAACCTCAAGCAACTTTTAAAGCCATCACAAAGCATGGGGGGAGCCATCATCTCAAGTTTCAACTACTACCACTTTCCCTCCCCCTCCCGCATGGAAGTTGTCACAAAGAGGAGGTCCAAAGTGTTTGTTGCCAAGGTGTCTTAGTGAGTGTCTATCCAGAAGGGCAATCCGAAAAGGCCACCAGGATGAAATGCCATAATAGACGAACAGAGCAACAGGTCTTACCCAAGCCTAAGTTCTTTGAGATCTTCGGTATAAAGGGAGAAGCAATACCATACACCCTTAACACTTGCTCCGGTCGCATATCGCAGAAGAGCCACTGGATACCTCATTTCTCCAATTAACAGGAATATCCAAATATCCCTACCACGTTTAATCGAATGTGACCAGACCTGATGAAAAAGAAGAAATTCCGACTCCTGAAGCTACTTATCACATCCCCACTTGAGACCTCTGACAAAGGAAATTCCTCCTTGGCATGAACGCTGACATCCTTCTCTTGCTCGGGAGAGACATTCTGAGAGTCCCATAAGGTACGTCAACAATGCATGGTAAGATTGATGCCCCATATGCACAAAGACTTGACCTAGGATTGTAATCATTGGCAATGTGTGTTTGGATAGGAATCTTAAACCGTTTCGGATTGAACTCTGTTAAACCTTTGTGCTCAACAATGGTCGCCACAACCCACTTCAAGCCATCCCCTCATCATTACGAGGTAAAGGAGCATCTTTCTAATTTCAGTAAGGCACAGACATCATTCCTACGCCTTATGATTACTTAGGAGGAGTGGTGTTTTACACAACACAAGACGACAACTGAGTAGCCTTGTCCATAGAAGATAAAGATTTTTATCAAAAAAATGGACAGAGGAATGCTTCAAGGATCAATTTTAAACATTGGGTTGCACCCTTACCCTTTCGGGCTGAAAGAGCCAGGCTTCCTAACAACCCGGGAACAAGCTTTATCCAGTTTCATCTCCTTGCAACGTACATTAAAAACAAGCCTGAGATGAAAGATCACTATGTGGGCCTTCATGGAAAAGATATTTCTCAAAGATCACGCAGAGCCAGCTCCCACCTTTGCAAGAGCATGAAGAATGCTGGTATCTTCCTTTTTTTGGAGTGTATACACACGAAAAACCAACCAGATCGGGGGTGGTGTTTGACTCCAGTGCCAAAGCTCATGGCGTATTCCTGAACGACGTTCTCCTCACAGGCCCGAACCTGACCAACAGCTTGGTAGGAGTGCTCATGAGATTCAGAAAGGAGACAGTCGCCATTACCGCTGACATTGAGCAAATGTTCCATTGTTTCATCGTAAGAGAAGACCACCGAAATTACCTCAGGTTTCTGTGGCACAGGGGCAATGACACTAATGAGAAAATGATCGAATACCGCATGAAGGTGCACGTGTTCGGTAACAGTCCTTCACCTGCTGTCGCTAATTATGGCCTACAAAGGAATGCTGCTGATGGTGAGTCAGAGTTTGGGAAGGTTCCCTCGTCACTTTGTTGAAAGAGACTTCTACGTGGCGATGCAACTCAAATCCTTGCCCACGCAGAAGAAGCCATAGCCCTGCTCAAAAGGACACAAGGTATGCTGTCTAAAGCTTGTCTGCGGTTACACAAAATTGCCTCCAACAGTACTGCTGTCATGAAAGCCTTTCAGCCCAGTGATTGTGCCACAGAATTCAGAGACTTGAACCTTGGCATAGCCAACCCTCCAGTGCAGAGAAGTCTGGTTTGAGAGGGACTTGTTAAATGATTCTCTTGGCTTCCAGGTTAATTGTACAGACAAACTGTACAGCGCCTTTGACTGTGCAGGGCAAATTCCTGCTAAGACAGCTCTCAGAGACTATTGAGGCCTGGGATGCTCCACTGCCCCTTGACAAGCAGTGGAAGTGGGAGTCCTGGAAAGAATCCCCGCACGCCTTGGACAGGATTCACATTACACGTTGCTACATTCCAGCATCTCTCTCCACAAGCCAAAGAAGGGAAGGGCCAGTATTCTCAGATTTCATCAGCTGGGCCCTCGCTGCCTCTGCCTACCTGAAGGTAATTGACAATTGCAGTAAAGTTCATGTGGGATTCCTGTTGGAAAGGCTAAACTTAGCTCCCAAACCAGAGCAATACCATCCCCAAGACTTGAACTTTGTGGGCTGTACTTGCTGTAGAGATCGCAGACTTTATTCAGCATTGAGCTTGATATTCATGTGGACGACATTCGGTTCTACACTGACAGCAAGGTTGTCCTGGGTTACATAAACAATCAAACTAAACGCTTCTATGTCTATGTCAGTGACCGCAGCAAAAGGATTAGGAAATCCTCTAACCCTAACAGTGGCACTATGTTTCCATCTCACCTCAACCCTGCGGACTGTGCCACCGGACCGTCGTCTGTTAGTGCCCTTGCCAAAATCTCTTGGCTGACAAAGGGCCAGAGTTCTTGCTGAATGAGAGTAAAGAAACATCTGATGAAGACGACTTCAGTCTCCAAGACCCTGACAACGATCCTGAGATTCGTCCTGAAGTGAGTATCCTCATCACCAAGTCTGAAAGTGGGTCCGGCTTGAATTGTCACCGCTTTGAACGCTTCTCCAGATGACTAAAGCTCGTACGCTCCATCACAAGGTTAGTTCACATCGCACAGTGCTTTCACGCTAAGGATGATATTACGGATTGTCGTGGTTGGCACATGTGTCACAAGCCCCTCTCTGCAGAAGACATTACACAAGTGAGATGTTAGTGATACGTAATGTGCAGCAGAGTGCCTTTCATACTGAACTCAAATGTCTTCATAACAAATAGGACATTCCAACAACCAGCCCTGTTGTCAACTTGAAACCAGTAGTCGACGACCATGGTATGCTGAGGATTGGTGGTCGCCTGAACCGGGCCAAGTTAGAGATGTGTGAAAAGAATCCTCTCATTATTCTTGGCCACCATCATGTCGCTACGTTGCTAAAACGGCATTTATCATGAAAAGGGTCCCGGCACCAGGGCAGACATTTCCAGAGGGTTGCTTTAAGAGCTGCAGGCCTGTGGATAGTAGGAGCAAAAAAAATGGTTTGCTCACTTAATTCACAATGTGTTACGTGTCGCAAGTCAAGGGGTAAATTGCAAACAACAGCAAATGTTTCGACTTGCCAGTGACAGGACAAGCACTGAGCACCGTTTTCCTATGTTGGCCTGGTGTTTTTGGGCCATGGACAATCTCTGCACACAGAACCAGAGGTGGTCATGCTGAGAGCAAACGATGGGCGGTGTTGTTTACATGCATGAGTGTACGTGCTATACATATTGAAGTTATAGAATCCATGGGACACTTCCAGTTTTATCAATGCCTTGAGACGTTTTCTCGCCTTTAGAGGACCGTAAAGCAATTGAGATCCGACTGTGGAACCAACTTCACAGGTGCCTGCCCGAGAACGGGAAATAGGAAATCTAAGCCAGTTAGAAATACTTTGGCCGACAACGGTTGTTACATGGATTTTTTAACCATGCTCATGCCTCTCATATGGGTGGATCATGGGAAAGAAGGATAGGCATAACCCGTAAGATATTGGACTCGATGCTCAGAGACTCAAACTCCTCAAGGCTCACCCATGAGACTTTAACCACATTTTCCTAGCTGAGGTGTCCGCTAAATTTTAACTCAAGACCTCTTGTTCCTGTATCTGCGGACCTAGAGTCTCCTGCTCTTCTCACTCCAGCAACTCTCCTTACTCAGAAGCTCGGATCTGTGCTCAGTCCACGTGAAGAGCCTTCCTCTGGTAACATCTATCTGAAACGGTGTAAACACGTTCAGCATCTTGCCAATTGCTTCTGGAGTAGATGGAAACGAGAGTATCTGGCTCTTCTCCAAGGAAGAAGAAAGTGGCAGCAGGTTAAACCAAACCTAAAGGTAGGAGATCTTGTTCTGATGAAGGACCAGAAAGTAGAGAGAAATTCTTTCCCCATGGGGCTCATTTCAAAGGTTTTTCCCAGCGAAGATGGTAGAGTCCGTAAGGGTTTGGGAGTGACCATCACACGACAAGGAGATTCCAAGACGTTTCATCAGGCCTGTTATCTGAGACTGCATCCTGTTTTCCCATTGAGGAGAGTCACGCTACAAGGAACTTTTCAAGTACCATTGACTCAATTGCTCATTTACCGGACTTTTCCCGAACATCTTGCTAGGGATTATTACCATTGAACTGTTCCTGATCATCTGTTTTTCCAGTTATTGTTGTCTGTCTTATTACATTTGTCTTTAGGTTCCAGAATCTCATCTACAACAGAAAGAAATTTTCATTATGTTGGTTTATGTATAGTGAAATCCAAGGATTTCGACGGGGAGTATGCTGTAAAGCTTTATATTGTATACTGTGCAAGATGTATTCTTATATTTGTAATTTCTGCCAACCTCTGGCTAAAGGTTTCATTGTTTTTACATCCGCGTTCCTGCTCCTTTAACCAATTTTCCCATGTGCATTGTTTCCTCATCTCCTCCCCTTTCTTTACATCATGTCCCCGCTTTTTTTCTCTGTCCCCATCGTGGCTGTAAGGGAGACTTACTCATTCTTCACTGTGATGTAGCATTGTGTTTTGACCGCATGGCATACAGTTCTTCAAGGTAACTTCATTAAAACTGTACCTTAAAGGGGTTGTCTCGCTACAAAGAATAGCTTTCAAATTGTAGGGAACACAAAATAAAGACATTTTCCAAATATATTGCTTTGTTCATCGTTTTTTTAAGGAGATACAAGTGAATTTATGACCTCCCTGGCTGTTTCAGTTCCCTCAGTAATGGACCTGTAAACAAATGTCCCCCCTGCTGTTTGTTCTATGTGATAGCAGTGAGTGAGGTCATCACACAGGTCCTGGCAGAGTCAGTGCTGCTGGGCAGTAAAAAGCTTGATTTACCTCAAGTAAACAGCACTGTAATTAGGGCTTTTGTTTGAGAGATCAGATAAAAAGTCCTGTTAGTAGTTTCGAAGCTTCTGAGCTAATTGATCTAATTAGCAACTGAAAACACAGAGCTGGATTCACCATGGAGCTTATGCAAATTTCAGTCAGTCTGAACCAGGAAGTGACAGAGTATTTCATTCATGCAGCCTATGAAACTCTGTAGGGAGACAACTCCTTTAAGCAACTCCATTGCATCCTCTCTACGTGCAACTGGCAACACGCTGGAACTTAATGTCAGCGAGTTCACTGTCTACCATTATCTTATGCAAGAGACTGCACTCACAACCTCTCAGGGTCTTCTCTAACATATATCTGTGGCAGAATACTGGTGATTGTCCTAGCGTATGTATTTTTAATAACCTGTAGCTGTATCACCTCCATCTTTTACTTATTTTACCACAGCTGTTCTTCCATCCCATTCTTTCAAAAAAGGATACAAGGGTTTGCCCATGTGCCTCCGCAGGTTTTACCTGAATCAGTTATTCATACCCCTGTTGCGGCCTATAAGGGTTGCTTTCAATCTGCACACCCTTATATATGGCTTCTAATGACCTGTCCTATATAAATTTGATCTTCCATTGAATAGAAAGTGAAATAGCAGGCTCAGAATGGTCATCATCAACATGCTACAAAACTTCTTTTGTAAGGGATATGTAAGACAGGAGATACACCTTAAGGCATATTTGTTGCACATTGAACTTAACATCTGCAGCAAACTACAGTACAATCCATGTATTCAGGAAACTGCATATTGGGAAAAAACGCACCAATTTCAGGGCATGCTGAGGACTGGTTACGGATTTTGCTGAAGGCAATACCTTCTTTATCATGAGAGATGAAAACTGCAGCAAAACCCATGTCCAACTCTGCATGTTCCATGTGGATTTACTGCTGATTTTTTATTTTTTTTGCAGTGCTGTAGAAAATATGTAAAGAGACTTTCCCTTTGTCTCTGGTAGAAAGTGCACCTATTGGTGACAGACAGTGATGCACTTCAGCTCGATGACAAATTCAAACTGAATCCAAGCAATACTAATCGGGCTGGGAAAATCAAATCTAATTTTAATGAATATTTCCAAAAGATTTAACCTAACTTTAAAGGGGTTGTCTCACTACATTGATTCATCTCACCTCAGTCTTGTTTTCTTGGTTACATTTTGAATTCAGGGGCGTGTTTACTGGCTTCTACTAAGCTGCAGTAGAAGCCAGGTCTGTAGCTATAGCAACCAGCACTGGCAGTCTATCATGAGAGACTGAACAGGTCTATAGCTATAGTGAGCTGAGGAGCTGATGTAGCCCATACAAGAGGGGATATCTAGGAATAGGTAGGAGACTGTTAATGGACATATATTGTAAAGTGACTTGTGTTTTCAAGATCTTTAACATAAAAAGCAGTAATCCTTGTAGTGAGACAACCCCTATAGGCTGGGGTGAGAGTTACAAAGTTTTATTAAAAGCAATAAAAGAAGAAAACTCCAGTGTTCATGCGAGAGACATGTACTGTTCCGGGGTATCCTGTGATGTTATCGCCCTGTATCCTTCTATTCCCCATCATCTTGCCATTCAGTTTTTGAAGTCACACTTACAATGGTTTGGTTTTTATTCTGGAGCACTTATTGATTTTGTCATCTTATGTGTGGAATTGTCCCGGTCCCCACCGCGATCCCTGCTGTGGACTGTCGGCGTGCCCGTGTCTCCTGTGACCCCGGCCGCTGCTGCGGCATTCTCTACTGTCCCTAGCTTGTCACTTACCTGTCCCGGCTCCTGTCTGTCCTACAGTAGTTCCTGCTGGCAGGTTCGAGTTTCCATTGCTTCCTCCATCTCCCTGGTGTCCTGTGCGCACACGTGCTCCGCCTATGGGCACGCCCGGGGCACTGCACTGCATTTAAAGACACAGGGCGACATGTATGAACGGGCTTTTCGCCTGTTTTTTGGCATATACTGCGCCTCCCGGCCCGAATCCCCCTGTCGGACGCAGGGATGCGGTGTTAGGCGCAACATTCGCCACTTTCAGCTGCGCCCCGCATGAAGGGGCGGGCAATGGGCGCGGTGTGGGGGCGGTGTAGGCGTTCCGGGGGGGAAACCGGCGCGCTCGAAAACTCCGGGGCATGACGATCACGAGTCGGCAAAGCGAGGCGCATTGCAGCGCTCGGCAGCTACGACAGGCAGACCAGGTTTATTTTGGTCTAAATGCTCCGGCGGCGGCGAAGTGAAGCAGGATCGGAACATGCGAGGAAGCAATAAAAGATCGCGACAGATCTCTGGGCACTCCGCTCCGTTGAGCAGTTGTATGTTTACGAAAAAATCGCCTTTATAAAGGCGGAAAACAGTGTCAGAAAAGAGCTGAACCTCAAAAAAAATAAAAAAAATTTAAAAAAAAAAAAATCACTTTCCAAAAATCTAGAACGGCGCAATATCAAGAAATCGGATATTGGAAATTGCCGGGAAATACAGTAATTCAAATTCTGTAAGCTATTCTCATTGGTCGGCATAAACCGTCCAATCAGAATAGGAGCGACAGTGAAACCATTAAACCTAGGAGAACGATTGACCAATCAGAATCAACGGCGGGACAGTTCAAAAAACAGTAAAAATTCAGAAAAGACCCTGATTGGTTGAGCTAGCGTTGGCTTTGGCTTTTCTCGGTCCAATCAGAATAGGAGCGACAAAGACCCATTATAGCCTATGGAGAATTTTGAACCAATCAAAATCCAAGGCGGGACAGTTCAAAATACAGTAAAAAGGCAGAAAAGAGCTGATTGGTTAATGCGGCAGGGACTTGGCTATCCCAGCCAATCAGAGCGTGAGCTACTTCTCCCATTGTAGTCTGTGGAGAGATGGGCGCATTGCAATCTCGGCGCTCAGCACCGTGCGGCATGGAGTATTAATAAAAAAAATCATTTTGATTTCGTTATCCAAGGATCAATAGTATGGGTGCAACGAAAATAAAGAAATAAACATGATTTTATTGATTTAATATTTTTTTTTCTTTACCCCCATATTATTATTCATTTTATATACACATCGGGACAACTTCTGTAGTCTTATCATTTGATTTCGGCCATGTACAGTTTTATTTCAGATTGCATTAGAAAACCCATAGGAGCGTCACTCGCTCTCCCATTGGTCCAAATAACGGCGCCTCTTTTAACTTAGCCAATCACAGAGCTCGCTCGGAATTTCTTTTCCCCATAGAACTCTATGAGAAAGTAGCTCGCGCTCTGATTGGCCGGCATAGCCAAGCCACCGCTAGCTCAACCAATCAGCTCGTTTCTGCCTTTTTACTGTATTTTGAACTGTCCCGCCTTGGAATATGATTGGTCAATTTTTCTCCATAGGTTATAATGGGTCCCTGTCGCTCCTATTCTGATTGGTCAATTCTTCTCCATAGGATATAATGGGCCACTGTCGCTCCTATTCTGATTGGCTGGTTTATGCCGACCAATGAGAAGAGCTTAAACAATTTGAATTACTGTTTTTCCCGGCGATTCTCTCTATTGCAATTCCTTATGTAGCGCCGGTCTCGGCGACAATCGCGTTGTTAGGGATTTTATTAATGTATGTTTATAGAAGATTTCAGCTCTTTTTCAGAGAATATTTTTCACTTAATAAAAATTATTTTTTTAGTCATACTCCATGCCGCACGGCGCTGAGAGCCGAGATTTCAGTGCGCCGATCTCTCCATAAACTACAATGGGAGAAGTAGCTCGCACTCTGATTGGCTGGGATAGTCAAGCCCCCGCTAGCTCAACCAATCAGCTCTTTTCTGCATTTTTACTGATTCTGATTTCTCGCTGTTCTCCAGACTGTCTCGCATCGGAACAGATTTTCGGCGCAGCCCGAACGGCGCCTAAGTCCTGCACTGCGCCCCACACACTGGCGAGGCGCAGGGAACTTTTCCCCGCATGTATGAGCGCACCTCCTCGGACGGCGAATCTTCGGCGCAGCCCCGCTCTGCGCCTCGGTCCCCGCACTGCGCCTAACACACAGGCGGGGCACGGCGGACTTTACATGGAATGTATGAGCGCGCCCCGGCGCCAACATATATCAGGCGCAGATTTCACCGGAAAACTAGCGGAAAAGCGCGCCCCGACCCGGCGAGCTTCATACATGTCGCCCACAGTGTTCCTGTTTCCTGCCCAGTGACCTCTGCCTTCATAAGGAACTTCCTCCCTTTACTCTGGGTCAGTTCCTTGGTTTTCTGCCTTAGAGCTAGATCTATGTTTGCTGAAGCTCCGGCTGAGTTAACCCCCTGGTCTCCAGTGTTCCTGCGAACTTCTGCATTTAACCCTATGCTGTCCAGCGCATCCGTTTCCCTGCTGTGTCCTGATGTACTGTACTTCAAGAGAACCTGTCACACAGGTTATGCCCCCCTTGCTGAGGGCAGCACAAGCTAGTTTCAGACCTGCTGTTTCCAGCGCTGTGCCCCTTATTCTGTAATATGCTGTATTTCTACAGTATTTAATGCTCAAATCTGCAGCTTTCAGCCAGAAGAGTCAGTCAAAGAGTCAGTTTTTTTCAAACCCCACCCACGTGAGGCTAGCCCCGACCACCTCAACTGATAAAACTATTACTTTAAATAGGTAGAAACATGTGAATAACGGTCAGGTGGGTGGGGCTAGCATTTGGTGGGCGGGGCCAACACCTGCTCATGAATACGATTTTTGCATTAAATGCTCTAAAACTCCAGCATCTTACAGAATAAGGGACACGGCTCTGGAAACAGCAGGTCTGACACTAGCTTGTGCTGTCCTCAGCAAGGGGGGCATAACCTGTGTGACAGGTTCCCTTTCAGTTACCGCCTGCTGATTCCTGCTGCTGTAATACCTCTGTTACCTGTCTGGGACTCTGTCACCTGACTACAGCTACAACATCCGTTTATCCGTCACCAGTGTCCGGTATCCTGTCCTGCACTTTGGCTACCCATTGTGAGTGTTACCACCTGCGCCCGCGGTGGGCCCAGAGGATCCGCCGTACCTGGACGTTTCTAGCCACCCCGGTTAGAAAACATGACAGTAATTTTTATTAAGTCATAGCTATTTTTCTTTTGATGGTAATTTTTTCTACAGTGCTGTGGAGCATCAATGGGAGCCAGACTCTCTCCCTCCCTGGCAAACATTTTTATGTCTGCGTTGTGGATGGGAAACAAAGGTTATTAGGTTGACCCTTTGTGTTCCCCTTTTAATGTTTTTGTAGTATATACCAAAATTTACCATTAAAAAGCTGTATGTATATTCGTCACAAAATTTTTTAAACAAAATGGCCGCCTGTATAGTTTGTAGAGATCGCGTGTAACCCAAGATGGCACCTCTTCTGATTTATACCCTGTGTCCAAACTTTCCCGAGTGTGAGGGGGGTCTGTAGAAAAGGACGTCCCAAAACCCTAAACCCCGGGTCATTGATCCCTCTTATTTTTAAAAATTTGCAAAAGTAAAAAAAAGTGTCTTTTGGAATAAAAGGCAAAAGCATTTTACAGAAAAGGGGCATGTTTGATTTTTTTTCTCGGTGCCCCCTTTTGTTATTTTTAAGCAATTTGGCCCCCCAAAAGGGACAGAATAGCCCCTTTGAAGCTACTTCCATATCATTGCCTGGAGGAGCGGTATCGGGGTTTTACCCCTTTCTCCCCCACATAGGTGGTATGGTCGCATAAGATGACCTTCCCGGGGTGGGGGGGAGAAATTTGGGGTCGGTGCTTTTTTGGGGAATATGTCAACAATAATGATATGAACCTACGTTTTACATTTGAGTGGGTGGTTGTGTTGATTTTTTTTTGTTAATTTTTTAAAACAGGGAGGATGGCACCTTTTGGGTTCCCCGTAAGGAAAGGTATGGCGGGAATTCTATTCTACATACCGAGTCGTGCCACCGCGCCTTTTAGAAAAAATTCCCTTTTGGGGAACTTCTAAGAAAAAGAAAAAATTGCTAAACTGACGTTTTCTTAATTACCAAAAAGGGGACGTGATAGATTTTTAAAAAAAAAAAAACGAGGGTATCCCCCTGGGCCCCCCCAAAAAAATCGGTCAGGAAAAGTTTCTATTCCACACGATAACTTTTGACAGGGGCAGAAAGGGAAACTGAGGGATAGGGCTAAAGAAAATGTACTTTTAAACACATATAGTCCCCCCTTTAAAGGGGTTTTGCCACGATCTCATTTCATACCCCCTGCATCCCGGTCTTAGTTGTTGCCCGGAGGGGATTGTGATTTGTTTTAAATTTCATTCATGTGACCAGCAGGTGACATCCCAGGGCCCTTTCCTTAGTAAAAAAGGTTTTTTATTAAAGCATTGGAGTACTGAGAGGTAAAGGTTTCTTTTTTTTTTTATTTTTCATGTTTGACTAATTATAAGGGGCACAGAGGGAAGGTAGAGTGACAGCACCTGGGGGTTTAATCAGTACTGCCTGAGAGGAGAATGATGTTGAGATGTGCGACCAGGATGAGAACCTCAGCCCTGGGCGTATCCCCTGGAGATGAGCTGCAAACAATGATCACTAAGGGTTTTGTTCACAGGTTTTTTTGGGCACATTTTGCCAGTATTGGAGCTCAAATCATTACGGTAAATCCCATTCTCATAGAGAGTATGGTTACGCCTCCTCTCCCCCCCTTTACAAACGATGTATTGTACGCCGGGGAGTAAATTTACATGTCCTTTTTTTCACGGGGACTTACCCCCACGGTAATGGGAGTCTAAGGGGGCCGTCGGGCTGCCGGCCTCCCCGCACCATGGGAGTACGCGCTGGTCGGCGCGAGCTCCCGAACACCCGCCATAAACAAAAACGGTGCAGAATTTTTAATAATGATGAATGGTGAAAATGTTTGTTATTTTTTTTGAAAGCTTCCCACCAATTTTACTTTGTGGCAAAACCCCTTTTAAGGAAAAATTCCTTATCAAGAAATCTTCCTTTTTTGACGATTCAGGAAAAATATGAGGAAATTTTTGGGTAGTAACATTCAATATTATCTAAAAGAGGCCCAAACCGCGACCCCTTTAACTCCTTAACACCGCCCCCCCGTCTTTTTGGGCGGCGATGCGGGTTTTTGTCGACCTAAGTTTTTTTGACGTCATGCAGACACGGAGTTTGGGGTTACGGGCCCCGCGCTGCGCTGGGATGGGGGGCTGACTACGTAGCCCTAAACCCGAGCATCCCCTGAGAGACCGGGGACGGGAACCTCCGCAACCCCGATGCTTTTAACCCTTTGATTTGCGGCGGTCGAAACCCGCAGCGCAACAAAGGGATCCCCGGGCTCTTTTGGTGATCAAAAACACCCGGTGACCCGACAGAGCTTGGGGGAACGGCTGCACAGTCAGCTCTGGGGACCAAAGGGGGGCCCTAGAGGTTCTGTGTATGAAAGCCAGTGACCCCAGAACCCCCCTTGGGCTGAGATCACTGCCTGTCCCAAAGTACACAGATTAAATGTATTGGCATAATGAATATGCAATACATTCAAAGTGTAAAAAAAAAAAAAAAAAATGTAAAACTTTTCCCCCTTCAGGGGAGTCAGGTATCCACACAACCGTAATAACCTGTAGAATTAAATCTAACAAGTTTTTTAAGTGTGAAATGTAAATGGTTAAAAAAACAAAACAAAAACAAAACTGAAATTATTTAGAAGTATTTAAAACCATTCCCCATTAAATCAATTGTCTAAAAAAAACGTTTAAATGCAAGGAGGCAAAAACTAAAAAAAATGTTCGTCATTAACTCTTTTCAGGCTTTCGGTTAAGGCCTCGTTTAACGGCTTATTTGGGCACGGATTTTGGCGCCCTAATCCGCGCCCCGGGAAATTTTCCTTCAGTACGGCGCCAACCGTCCTTCCCATTCGGTAATTTCCCCCTGCCTCTAGGAAAGTGGATTTTCCTCCTCCCCCCCCACCGGCGAATCCGCCGCGGGGGGGGAAAGGGGACATGCACATTAAATTTTGGCGCGGACGCGCCGTAAACAATGCATTGTTATGGGGCCGGGGGGCGGCCCCCCCGCCTCTCCGGCCCCGCAACCCCTCCCGCCCTTATTCACGGCGGGTTTTGGCTCAATCGGGCCCCAAATCCCGTCGGGGGAAAAAGCCGTGTGAACACGGGCCCCAAAAGGTTTAAAACCAAGTCTTTTTTCCCCTAAATCTCCTCCCCTGTGGCACCTTGGTTTTCTAATAATTTTGGACAGTCGGTGCATTGATGCAGGTTTTCAAAAAAAGTTTCCCTCTGTGGTAAATGGTGAGTGTTTTGACTTTTCATCCTACATAAATTGCAATACATGATATGTAATAAATCTAATAACATGCTCCACATGTAATACATGGGGGGGTTTCAAAAACGCAACCCCTCTAACACACAGAAAGATTTTTTGTTGGAATCCCATGGTTCTAAACATTTTTTGGGAAAAACAGGAGGGAACGCTGTAGCTTTCAAATTTAGGGATTGAAAGGGGGTTAATACACCGATCAGGGGAGGGGATTATAGGAAGAAACTTGGTGGATATTTAGATTAGCCACAAGATCCCCTGACAATATTGAATTGTCTCATTGAGTCATTTCTTGTTTTTATTAACAAGGGAAAATTTTTTTTAAATAAAGTTTGAATTATGGTTTCTATTTGATTTTTAAAAGGGGAAACCTTTCAACCTTTGGGTTATGCCCCCCCTTGTAGGTTTAAGCACCCCCCACGGTAGACCGGCTTTTTTCCCTGCTGTGCCCCCAATTTCCCTTTTAAAGATGTTCTGTATTTTTTAAAATCCCTCAAACTGCCAGTTTTCCCCAAGAACCAAAAAAAAGTCTTTAAAGATTTCATTTTTTTCATACCCCTTCCTTTCCTGGTTCTACCCCCCCGGCCCCCTCAATTGAAAAACCCCTATTACTTTTGAATAGGTTAAAAAACCATGTAAAATTAACCCAGTAAATTTAGGGGGAGAACTTTGGTGGGGGGGCAAAAACACCTACTAAAAGAATAAAAAACTTGAGGGATAAATTTTGTAAAACTCCAGCATCTTACAAAAAATTAAGGGGCAAAAAGCGCGGGAAAAAAGGGCAGGTTTTTGTAAAATTTATTTGTTTTGTCCTCACAAGGGGGGGCCATATTTATTTTAACAGGTTCCCTTTTAAATAAGGGGGGGGTTTTTTTTAAACCCAGGCTTTTGTATAAAGAAAAAGGAGAAATTCTCCCAAACCCCGTCACCCATGCCTATATGATTTCCCTTGAAAAACCCTTTTTTTGGATCACAAATTGGATTTCTAAAAAAAGCCCTTGGGAAAAGTTTTTAAATTTTTAAAAACACAGGGAAAGGAACGCTGGATTTTTCTTTTTTTTATTTGTTTTCGTCACGGGTGGGCCCCGCCCCCCGGGTCCCCGGGGGGCCCCCACCCGTGGGGTCCCCGAAACGACCCGCCATCGCCGCCCGCACTTTGGGGCGGGGGGGCGCGCTCACCCGGCGGGCCCCGGCCCCCTCTCTACTTACCTGGGCGCTTTTGTTTTTTTTGTGGTCTCAGCCCCCCCTTGGGTTTCCCCCCTTTTGTTTTAAGGGGCCCGCCCCCGCCGCCGCCACTGCGAGTTTTTAAAGGGCCCTGGGGCCCCCGGAAATTTGGCTATTGCCGGGTCACTCCCCTTATTTTAAGGGCCTTTCCCTTCCGGGGGCCGTTCCCCGGATCTTTAGTGCCATTTAAAGCGCCTAAAAGAAAAAAAGGGGTTACAATCCTTTTTTCCCCTTGTCTTACCGTGTACCTCCATTAGTTTCCCGTTCCCCCGACCACGCATCTTGCCGCCTCCCCTTTGCCTATTTGCCTTTTCCACGACCACAAACCTGGGCCCCTCCCCCTGACCTTCGCCTGTCCCCAAACACGAGCCCTCCCTTTCGATTTTGGGCCCCCACGCTATACTTTGGAAAGTCCACCGAAAGGGGTCACTTCGGGGGTAACGCCCTGGTGGGACTCCCGCCGCGCAACCCCATCCCGTTTGGGCCGGGGCTCTGGTGAAAAACCGGGCCCTACACTTAATTCTTTTTTTCCTTTGGCGTGGCTTAAAACCATGGGTTTTTGGGGCGGGGGTTTCCGGGCGTATCCATTTTCCTACGCCCCGGGGGACTTTCCGGGAAAAGATCCGGCCATGTTCCCGCCAAGGTCCTCGGGCCGTTTTCCCTGCCCCTAAACCGCCTTGTGGTTTAAAGCCTTCCCCGCAAAGTTTGGGTGGGAAAACCCCGCAACTCAGCCTTCTCTCCCCCATGAGGGCAGCGTTCCTGGCCGCTCAGCAACAAAACCCCCGCATCCCGGGGTTTTCCCGCGGCTCCCCCCGGGTTCCCGGCCCCCAAAAAACCGGGGGGTTCCCAGGGCTCCGTTATCTATGCCGACCCAAAATTCGAGGGGGGACCCCAAAGGGCCCCCTGCAGGGGCTTATCCCCCAAATGTTCCCCTTGAAAGTTTGGGGGTTTAAATGGGCAACCCAAATTTCCCTACCAAAACCGGTTTCAAAGGGGTTGGCGTTCGTGTAAAAAGCCCTTCTCCCCGGGGGAAAAAGCCCCGGGCAGGGGCCTACCCCCCTCGGGACAGGACGACCCGGTCACAGAAAAACCTTTTGGTTTCCCTTTTTCCTCATGGGAGTTCAGAGGGTTTTTCCGGGGAAATCCGTCCCCCGGGCCTTCGTCTCCCGGGAGGACCCCCTTTGCAAAAATCGCCCCAAAGGGGGAATTTATTTTGTAGGCAATTTTTCCATCCCTTTTTCCCCCTTTTGGGGCTTCCCCGAGGTTATCGTGGAATAAAGGGGCCCCGTTGATTTCCCACCATCAAGAAAGGGGCCCTCCACCCACAAGGATGCATCTATCCGCCCGGGATCCCTGTCCCCTTAGTGACCTTATCTCCTTGGCCATTTCGGATTACATCCTTTCTCAACCCCAGGAGGAACCCCGGGCGGGGAAACGGGAGAAGCTAGACCCCGTCGTCTTCCTACCCCCCCAAGTTTTTCAAAGGCCGCCTCAGTTCCCCCTCCGCCCCTCCCCGGCCGAAGGGCCATGGAGTTTGGATCGGGCCCCCCCTTGCCCTCCCAATGGGGTAACCAGAAGACTGAGGAGAATCTTTGCTGTACTGGGGCAGTGCAGCCCATTTCCGCAGATCCGTAAAAACTCCCCGCCCTCAGCTTTTCCGGGGAAACGGGCCCCACCCTGGGGAAAGTAGGAGAGGCGCCCCGGGGGAGAGGAAAACCCCTTTTCCCTCCCGGGAAAATTGCCCGTGATCGTGGGCACTGGGCCGGGGCCCCCAGTTTCGGGGCCTATTTCTTTTCGGGGATTTTGGGTTTCCCTCCCGGGGAAAATTTTTTTTGGGACGCTGGCCCTGGTATCCCGGCAAAAAACCCCCTTTTGGGGGGGGTTTTTCCGCCTGGAGGCCCCAAACTCATTTCTTCGGCCCTTGGGAGATTCTCAAGGACCCAATTTGGGGTTTGAATTTGGAGCCCCTGGCCCTTTAACAAGTGGGGGGGTTTGCTGCATAAGGAGAGACTTGGGGTTCTACTACTCCCCCTTTCCCTCCTCTTTCCATTCTCCGGGCCCTCCCGTGGCTGCAAGGGCCACCGCCCCCCTGGGCTCATTGGAAAGAGGGGCAAGTCCTTTTTTGGGGGTTCGGAGGTAAAGTCTCGTTGTTTGGTGGCCCCTTCGCCCATTTTCCCTTATGCTTTTTTTCGGGGGTCGTCTAAGCCTCTGAGGGGCCCTTCCTGCCCCCATCCCAAAACCCATCCAGATGCCCTTCCCCAAAGAAGAAAGACCTGAGACGTTGCCCCCCATGCCCATAGACTGTCCTTTTAAACTTCTCCCCGGGGGAACGTCCCCCTCCCCCGTGGCGGGGTTTACCCCCTGTGGGATTTGGCCCTTTGTTTATTTAAAAATTACAAGGAGAACCCTCCAGGGGGGTTTAACCCGCAAGGGCCCTCCTCCCCAGCGGGGGCCGGGTTTTTCCCTTCGGGGGCTAAAAAGGAAACGGAAGCCGGGCCCCCCCCCTTGCATAGCTATCAAAAGGGCTCAACAAGATCATGGAAAAGAAACCGTTTCCCCCCTTGGCCCTTGGATAAATAAAACTTTTTGGGGACCGTTTTACGAGGTTTGAAAAAAAGGTCTTTACTTAAAGGGGAACCTGCGAGGGGTTTAAAAACCTCATACGGATACGAGGGGGGGGACAAATTTGGAAAGGGCCCGCTTTCAACCCCCGCGACTTTTGCACTTGAGTACCGGGTAAAGGGCCCTTCGGGCCCCTGAAAACCCCCGGCCCCCTTCCAAAATTTCGTCAATGACTTTCTTCCGGGACCTCCTTTTACACATGCGTGGTTGGGGTATTTTAAAGGGACATTCGGGTTTTATTCCCCCGACCTCGAGTCCCATCAATTTTCCACGTGCGCCATTTCCTCGGGAGTCTAAGGGCCCAACCGCCCTATAAAAAAACTTGAGAAGTTTTCCAGTTTCATCAAAGAGCCTACCCTTCCTCGGCTAAAACATTTCACGAAAAGGGCCTCCCAGGAGGGGAACCCCGCGAAGTTGTTTTGCCTTTTCCTACCGTGGCCCGCCCCGGGGTCTCCGGGAGCCAAAACAAAAAATTTCCTTTGGGGTTTCCCCAAAATTATTAAAAGGCAATTTATACCACATTTTTCCTCGCGGGTTGTCCCCCATAGTGGCAAAACCAAAGGGAAAGAAGCAAATTTCCAAAAGCTCTGGCCACCGGGGAAAGGGGGAAGGGCCCATTCCAAAGGGTTAAAATGTGCCTTCGCCTCTGCGCCAGTGCCCCTTTTGGGCCCAAAAAATAAAACAACCTTTTTTTTTCTCGAGGTCGAGGGCCGCCTGGGGGGGGGCCGGGGCCCATACCTCCCATAAAGGGTTGGGCCCAAAGGAAAAAAACCCTCCCCTTTGGGGGGTTTTTTTTTAAAAAAAAGTTTTTCCTCGCTAAAAAGGAACTACTCCTATCGGCGACCGGGGAAATTTGGGCGGGCCAATCAAGCTAAAAACTGGAAAAATGGAGTTTATCTCTTTGGAGGGGGCTCGTCCCCCTTTTCCCAGCATTATTAAACCTTTAAAAATCTGCTGAAACTCCAGAGGGGCCCCAAACGCTTAAATCCACGTAACCTCGTTGGCCCTCTCTTTTTCTCCCCGGTTTAATTTTTTCTCATTCATTTTCGCCCTGCGGAAGAAATGTAAAAGGCCGACGCTCTTCCCTTTCTTCGGTTTGTAAACGGGGGACGAGTCCACTCCAGGGCACATTATCCCTCCAAAAGGCTCATCTCGGCCCCCACCGATAGATCTACCAAAACTGCTTCCCCAATTTTTTACGTCCGCCCCGCTCTTCGGAAAGGGGAAGGGATATTTTCAGGGGGGGTTTTTTGTTTCCGTAGGGGCCCGGTTGCACCCGGGAAAGTGAAAGGTTTCCTTTGCTCTCTAATTTTCTCGATTCTACTGGGGGCCCCGAGCCTAGCCCGGGGATTTCGGAATTTCGTGGAGGCCTGCCCCCTTCCTGTGCCCGGGAACCCAAGTCTCCCGTCTCAAACCGGCAGGTCTGCCCCCTCCCCTTTACCTATCCCAGCTGCCTTGGACCCTTGTGGCCATGGATTTTATCAGGAAACTCCCTCCTTCCGCTGGAAAACCCACCGTGATCTGGGGGGTTTTACGGGCCCTTTTTTTCAAAGTTTGGCCCCCCATTTTAAATTCCCCTCGGGGCCCGGGGGCCTACCCCCAGCTCCTCCCCTTGGGCCGGGTTCTTTTTTTTCTAATATTTTTCGGCTGCATGGGTCCCTAAAGGCACAAAAGTGTGGGGACCGTGCCTTAAAATTTGCCCTCCAGATTCTGGCGCCCCCCTCTGAAACCAAAAAAAGGGAAATTTGGACTTTTCCTTTCAGCCTCCCAAACCCCCAGTCCAATGGGCATTTAGAGAGAGGAAAACCCCAAACCCCTAGGTTTGGGTACCTGGGGCCAACTTTGTCTCCCCGCCCCGGGGGATGATTTTTCCAGTTTGTTCCCCCGGGGCCGATTTTTTTCGTATAACTCATTGGACTCGGAGTCGCTGGTGTTTGCCCCCCTTTTTCGGGAAATTGGTCTCCCGGGCGACATCCCCGCCCACCCCTCCCCCTTTCTGTCCCCCTCGGGGGTTTCCCCGGGCTTTGGTTGAGCTGGTCCAGGACCTGACAGAAACGGGAAACAGATTTAACCTTTTCGTTTACTCCAGGCCTCCCCCCCGCCCCAAAGGTTTTCCAACCCCGGCAAAAAAGCGAAGACCTCCCCCAAAACCCCCTTTCCTCCCCGGGTTTGACAAGGTGTGGTTGTCGGCTAAAAAAAATACTTTTAAAGGGTTTTCCCAGCAATAACCCTGGGGGGCCCGGGTTTTCCCCTTTGGGTCCATTCGAGGTCCCTTCAACGCTTTAAACCCCCAGTAAACACCCCAAGCTCCCCCTTTTCCCCCCCCCATGGGGGGCCCCCGAACTCCTTCCATTCTCCCTGCTAAAACCGGCATCCTTAATTCCCTTCTCTGGGTACTTGTTTCCTCCCCCCTCCTGGGGCCGATACCACCAAATGTTTTTTTGGGTTTAAAGGAGATTCTGGAAAATGAAGTCGGTAAAGGGGGAAGCTTTTTTTTTCTCATTGCGGGAAAGGGGGTTGGGGCCCGAGGAAGGTCCTGGGGTACCAAGAGCAATATTCCCTTGGATGTGAAAAATTCAGAGGTTCCTCCGGGCCCAAAGAAGGAGGGGGGGGCCGAAGGGGGGGGGGTTACTGTCATGGGTGGGCCCGCGACCCCCGCCCCGGGTCACGGGAAAACCCCCGGGTGGTCGCCCCCCGGGGCCATTTTCAGGCGGGGGGCCCGCGCTCCCCCGGCCGGCCCGGGCCCCTCCCTCTCTATTTTACCCGGCCCCCTTTTCCTGTTGCGGTCTCACCCCCCCCGGGTTCCCCCCCAAATTCCCCGATGTCAAAGGGCCCGGGCGCCCCGGCCCACTGCGAGTTTTTAAAGGGGCCCCAGTGCCCCCGGAAATTTGGGGGCTATTGCCGGTCACTCCCCCCTTTTTTAAGGGCCGCCCCTTCCCTGGGGCCCGTTCCCGGGAAACCCTTTAGTGCCATTTCAGCCTTTTAGAGAAAGGTGTTCCCAAGCCTTGTTCTGTCTTCCCCGTGTACCTGAAAACCATTAGTTTTCCGTTCCTCGACCCCCGAAATCTTCCCCGCCTCCCCGGGACCTATCCCGCCCAACGACCACGAACCGGGGGGGGGGGGGGCCGCCTGCCCTGCCTTTTCTCCCCTGTCCCCGCAAACGAGCCTGCCTGAGATTCTGCACCACGCATGCTTTGGCACCACCGCAAGAAAGCCCACGCCCGGGGTAACGCCCTTTGGTAGACTCCCCCGCAGCAAGCCCAATCCCGGGTTTTTGCGGCGGGCTCGGGGTTAAAAACCCGGGATCTACTTAGACTCCTTTTCCCTGGCGGGGTTTACCCCCATTGCTTGCGGGGGCCCCGGGTGGTTTCCCACCCCCTACGCCCGGGGGACGTAAACCAACCCAAAATTTGGGACTTTTTGGGCGGCTTCTGCCTCCCCCGTGGTCTCCCTTTTGTGCTACTCACCAGGGGGAAGTTGACGGGCTTTTGATTTATTGAAGCTTTTTTAAAAGGGTTTTTCTCATTACATTTTCTCTTTTAAAGGGATGAATTTTTAACTTTGAAAGGGAAGGTAATTGAAGACTTTTTCCACATCCCACTAGCCCTTTGGTTTTTCCCTTTAAAGTCAAAAAGATAAGGGGACATTTTATCTGTTTTGAATGCACCCCAGGTTTCAAAGGGTTTTACGCCCAAAAAAATTTTTTCCCTTAGTGATGAAGGGGCAATTTATTCCCCCCAGTGACACATGTCAAATTTTTAAAAAATGGGGCTCTGTCAGGGAGGTTTTAAACGGTGTGGCAATAAGGGGTTAACATTTTTATTTTTCTTAGTAGAGCTGTGTGATGGTTTTATCTGTTTTGTGGGGTGGGTTAGCTTTTATTTTCCAAAATTTGGAGTGTGGCGAATTCTGATTCTTTTTAATTCCTTTGTTCGGATGACTAAAAAACCTTACAGTTCTGTTTTTTTTTTTTTTTTTTTTTTAAAGGTGTTCATCGTTTGGGGTAAAAATTTTTATTTAAATAGACAATTCTATGACCCCGCTATACCAATTATTTGGAACTTTTTGGTTTTTTTGGTTTTTTCTTGTAAAATGACAACGGGGGGGGGGGGGTGTTTTAAATTTTAATATTTTTTATAATAATAAAATTATAACTCCGTTCCAGCATGGGGGTTTTTGAAGGTCGGTCTGGTAAATAATCTCATACTTCTTAGGAAGTTAGTTCTAGATTTTGGGTCGGGGTGAAGCACTGGATGGCAATATCTAGTTTTTCTAAAACATTGAACGGTGCCCCCAAAAAAAGGGTTGGAAAATAAAATGAGAATTTTGGACTGGGGGAAAATGTTAAGTGGTAAGCAACTGGCCATGATAGAAAACAAAAGGGTGGTGATTAATGGTGCAAATCTGAAATGGATCCCTGTTACTGTGGGGTACCACGGGCTCAGTATTTGGGGATTGTCCCTTTAATATTTTATAAAAATCTTACACGGGATTGCACAGTAGAAATGATCTTTGCAGATGTACTAACTCTGTAAAAGTAATCAACACAAAAAGAGGATAATGGTTTTTTACAAAGGGGTCTGGATAAGTTTTGGGGGCTGGGGAGAGAAATGGCAGTGAGGTTTAACACAGATAAATGCAAGGTTTTTCAATGGGGAGGAAAAATCCATTAAAGGGGAAAAAGCTAAAGGAAAAACACTGGAAAAGTGACATGGGGGAAGGGCTTGGGAATCCTTTGGGCAGTAAACTTACTGAGCAGCCGTGTCAGGAGCAGCTGCCAAGGGTAAAAGGATCATGTAATTAAAGGGGCATAGATGACATGAGGGAACATATTTCCCATTATCAAGTCACTGGTTAGCCAAAAAAAAGGGGG